>WBMW01005542.1:3834407-3920181 GCA_013396635.1 Penelope pileata
GCCGTTGGGGCGGGACCGGCGCGCAACAGTCGCGGCCGCGGCCTCGGGGCGCTGTGGGGCGGGGGCTGCGCCTCGCCCCGCTCTGCGCCCCCCGGGGCGGGCCCGGCGCGCTGGGAGTGATGATTGACCGCGCCGCGGACTTCACACCCGTTATCGTGTGCAGTGCCGGGGGAGGAATGAACCCTGGGGCGGTTCCGTGGGGTCGGGTCGCTGGGTGCGGGTGCGCTTGCATTAAGGACAGAGCCGTGGCTTCGCCCCCTGCTCGCCCTCGGGAGGACGCCCCGCCGCAGGCTGTGGCCGGAGCCCCGGGTTTCTCTGCAGGGCCCCTCGTTCTCTGTAACCGCAGCCTGGTGCCGGGCGGCAGCTCCTGCGCTCTGCCTGGTTTCTCTCTCCTGCTGCTGTTGTCCTTCTCTTCTTCCCCGGGATCCCCGGTGCCTGCAGTAACGCCGTGGCCGTGCTCCCTCTCCCGCAGCCTGCTCGCCTTCTGTGGCCTCCGCTGCTGGGCCAGCTCTGAGCCCTCTCCTCAGCCCCGTGGCACTCTGCAAGAACTATCTGCATACGTTATGATTACAGTGGCCTTAAATCTTGTGCCCTTTCCCCGCTCTGGTTAATCGTTCATGCTCAGAGACTGAATTCTCCGGAGCTGGGGTTTATCCCATGCTTAGAGCTGCGCGGTGATGCTTCCATTAAGCTGCTGTGAGAGCTGGAAGCTTGCTCTCGAAATAGGTGCCACTTATCCAGCCTGCATTAACGCGTGCAAACGTTGTAAAGTGAGCAAAATGCCATGCTTTTCATGTGGCATTGCAGCCTGTGGTCTGTTAAAGGCTTGCACGCATATGTAGCTTCACCCCTGCACACAGTTCTGAGTCCTTGGGGATGCTTCCAGGGCGTGGAATGCAGTGTGGATACGCAGCTTTCCATGGTGAGGTGCTTCATGTGAAGTGACAAAATAGGCAATTTCAGCACACTGGGAGGAGAAGTGGAAAATGAGGGTATCAGCAAGAAAATTACACTGGAATTTTGGTGTGTTGTGTACAAACCATGGCAGTGCCTTTGCTTGTAAAAGCCAGCAGCTAGGTGAGTTAGTTCAGCTCCTCGCAGACATGTATGTGTCACGTAAGGCTTGTCAGTGGAGCTGGAGAAGATACACAGAAAAATACTCTATTGCAGGGGAACGTCTTGGACTCTATTTCTCTGCACCAAATTTAATACGTAAAGTAGAGCATTGAGTTTGGTACAAGGGGAGAAAAAGGAAAAGCAAGACTGAAGGTGAGTGAGGGGAAGAAAATGAAGAGGGGAACAGACAGCACACCAGAACAGTGTGATAAGAGAAATAAATTTTGACTGGAACCGGAACAGCAAACCATTTGACCAACTCAAATGTGCAACTGTCAATTCCAATAAACCAAAAAACAGCAACAAGAAAAGCAAAGTGATGTGGTACTGTATTGATATCTAAAAGTCTGAAGGGATTCAGCAGATCAGGTCAAGTATTCTGAGGTCTCTTGGCTAGTGCTGGAGAACAGGAGGGGAACAGAGGCCAGGTGCTTTTAGATTCTGCGCTGGGAGACAGAGCGGTCGCTGTGGCAGTCTGATGGTTTCTCCTTGAGCCTGATGGGGGACAAAACAGAAACCTCCATGCAGCTGCCTTCCTCAGAGCCATGCAGCAGAGAGCCTGCAGCTAGGTGGGTGCTTTTTGACAGAAGCATTCAAAATAGTCAATTAGCAAAATACTGAAAGCACAGAGAGGAAAGAATCATTTCTGCACAAGCAGTACACAAATGACAGAGGTTTGTTTTGATTTGTAAGGAGGATATATTATTTGCTTGCTTGCTTTCTTATTATTTTCATAGAACAGGATGACAAAGAGGTATTAGGGAAAAGCAGGGCCTGCCCAGACCCTGCAACAAAGAGGAAATACCTCACGCTCAGTGCACTTTGTGAAGTATACAGGATTTATGAAAACAAACAGGCCTGTCTTTCCAAATCACTTTCTGGAGAACATCTAAGATTGAAACATTCTGTCTAGATAGCTGGGTATTTAATTCAGCTGCTGGCAGAAAAGGACAAAGCAGTGTATCAGCACACAAAAATCCAAACAAAGCGTCCGGCATGTCCTAAAGAGATGTAAGCACACACAACACACTGTCAAACGTGGAATGGCAAAAATCATGTCAGCATGAATAGAGGAGGTGAGCAGACAGGACGCAGAAAGAAAAGAGCTTTTTCCCTTAGTGATAGAGAGTGGATACGACTTGGATAACCTCCTAATTCAGAGTATTCTGCTCATTACCTATGCTAGTGTGGACGGCCGGTTCCAGTATTTTTGTATGAAACAGTGCTATCTCGTATGAAGGGCATTGCACTTTGGGCCACAATTTGAAGTGTTTATTTTCATGTCTTTTAACTCAGTTTGGAAGAGTATCAGACATGGTGGATGAGTGTTTCCATCCCTCTGATCCCACACCTCAGTCTCTCTCAGAAATCTTTTTGTGAATGTTCAGCCATCTTAATCATAAAATCTCCAAAGCCAAACTCTTTTTTTTTTTTTATGTAGGTAGTTTTGTATTTCCTGCAGTCTCTGCCACAATCTGGTCACCAGTCCATTGTTTTTATGGAAAAAAAGACATCCTCAGCCTTTCCTCTTCTGCCACACACATTTGTGTCTCTGATCTTTCATCTTGTTCTGAAGAACTCCCCTTGTTTGGGAATTCAGTGCTTTCCTACATTTACCAGCTCAGCTCTCTTCTCAAAAATGTTTTTTTTCTGCAGAGTTTATTTTTAGTATCCCTCATTCTACAAGTCTGTCTTGCAGTATTGCCCCACAAGTGGCTTCATTTGCATGGAAAGCATGGCAGAAAATTGGTGTGGCAGCAGGAAAAAAATGGCATGGGGAAGGCAGAGAACTGCTTGGATCAATTTTGTGATTGGAGAAAATACAGTGTGAGAATGCACTCTGACTTGCATCTGAAGAGGAAAGGACAAAACCCTTTGACCAGCTAAAACATCTGCAGTATCCACTGACAGCAAAATATGCCTTTAGACCAGGCACAACAAAAATATGTAATAACGAATATCAATACATAACTGATAAATATCTTCGTATATATTATTATAGCCAAGATATAAAATGCACAAGGATGGGAAAATTCTGTCAGGCTTCTGTTTACTCTGTGAAAAATCATTTGCCACGCGCTGATTATCATCAATTGTGTTGAGTGGAGTAGATTAAAAAATGTATACCACGAGACAAATCCCAGTTAGGATTTTCTCAAAAGGTGTAATTAACCTGAAGATAAAATTAAAGGATATTTGAATACAGGATTACTATGATAAGAAGCACTTTTAAAATGCTTAGGAGAATGGATTGGTATCAAATAGAGCAAGATGAAGTAGATGCTCTCACCGATCCAAGCTACAGAGTGGCAAGATACCAATAAGTAATGTGCAGGCTGAGAGTTTCCAAATTCTCAGCATGCCATAAAACATTAAAGATGAAGGCTTCCATAGCCATTTCAAACATCTCAGCTATCTTACATCATCTGATCAGATCAGTTCCTGTAGTAGTCAATAAAGAAAAAACCAGGGTAGAAAATTTAAGATACCTTGAACTACAGGCCCCATAACATGCCTGCCCCAAGAAAGAAAATCTGTTCAAAACAATTAAATAGGTCTATTTCCAGCTCTTCCTCTTATAAAACTCTGATAATAAAGAGTTTATTGTCCCAGGGCTTGATATGGCGTTGTCTGCTATGGTTAGCTCTACTGACTTCAGCAAGCTCTGAGTAATGAGCACAAGCTGGAGCCTGGTAAATGGAGAATTCCACTGCAGGAGGGAGACCTTGGTTTTTAAAGTTTCATATCAGTAAGTTTCATCATTGCCATTTTTTTTTGGCACTTTATCCTTATCTGATGTATTAACAGTGACAACTGGCCATGCAAACATTCTTTTCATTGCACAACAGATTTGATTTAATTGAAGCCAAAGAGGCTGGACACCCAGTTAGCCATCAGGTAGTCCTGCTAGCCATGTGACATCCGAATTCAGATGGCAGGTTGTGTTTTATGCCAGCTCCTGGAAAATGTTAGTCTTACGATGTGCATAGGGAAAGAGTGACAAATCATCCAGTCCATCTCTCTGCAAATACTAGATAGTCTCTGCAAGGTACTTTCTATGATTTATAGAGAAAGGTCCCATTAATTATGTTCTTTTTTTTCCCCACTACTGAAGTCCCATGATGTATGAAACGTACAGTGTTTGCTTGACATGAAGTACTGGAAATAAACAATGTTATGTAAGGTGTGCCATCATAGCAAGGAGTCATATTCTTCTGCCTGTTACTGCCAGTTGTTAAATTATGATCATAAGCAGGATATGGGCAGAAAGTGGGAAATTTGTTACACAACCAAAAAAAAAATCTTATTTGCTAATTCTAAAATCTTAGAAATCCTTTTCTCTTCCCAGCTCCTCCATAATCTGGTAGGCTTTTTTAGAAAAGCATATTTGCTGCAGGAGGAAAAGGCCATCAATAGCATTTTTCAATGCAGGTAAAATTATGTACTTGAGTTTGTTCTTTTTTTCTGTTTGGAAATTTTATTTTTTTCAAGATGTCTGCTTTTAATGCACTGGCTCTCCTCGTTCTTTAGAGGTATGCCTCCCCTTAAAAGGAGAGGGAATAGAAGGATCTAGAGAAATCTGGGTGCCAGAGCCTAAGAAGCTGCTCCTAAGCACGTATCAGATATCAGCCACCTTGCAAGGCTCCAAAAGTCTGCAGAAGGCTCATTTATGAGCTTAAATTTTGTGAACACCTAAAACTCCTGTCCTGGGCAAAATGTTTAAGTTCTGAAGACTTCTGGAAGTTGGGTACCTGTGGGAGAAGAGTTCCAAGGTGCTCATGTTAACACCTGTGTGCTTTCTTGGGGCTAGGCCTTCTTAAAGGTCTGTCACTCTCGGTATCCACGGGTCACTTTAACTTGTTTGAAGAAGAAATGAAAATCCAGCAAGAGTTATATTGTGAAAAGCAGCAAACAGTCATTTCTGTTGCACAATACTGTTTCCATTCCAGTCCCCTGGGCTTTCCTCCTCAGTTACTCAGAACAGACTGAAACTTCTGTTTTTCTGGGTTGAGAAGATCCGTGCTTCGTCTCTGCCCAAAGGTGAAATTGTTTCTGGAAAGCTTGAGCAAGAATGTTTTTGCTTTATTAAGTGTGAGAACAGTGGGATAGGGGGAAAGAATTGTATACAGGCAAAAGTGCTAGAGGGTTTTTTAAATAGCTTTTTCATCAGCATTGCTAGATGTGAAAAGATTAAAGTCATAGAAATAACTCTCCTCAGGAAAGGCCTGTTCTTTTTCTGAAGTTGGTCTCAAATCAGCTAGAGGGTCCTTCAAGCAGCACATAGAGTCCATCTTCAGCAGAGCCAGATAACATCTATGTTTGCCCTTCCTCAAGGAGTTAGTATCTGCTCAGATTTATCTGTCCTTAGATTCATGAATAGTGCATCCATATTTTCACAGTGACGCATTAACTGCATCCCGAAGTCCTAGTCCACCAGTCACCCTGTTGCTGCATGATCCTTGATGCTGTGGCTCATCTGCAGTGTGTCTATAGGTTCCCTTGCAAATGAACCTGGATGAGGGAGGCCAGTGAGGGAGCTTGGTGCCCTTGGAGGTCCCACCTTGATGTGTGCTATAGCCACAGTGTGCTACTGATTGTCCAGAGACCTACAGAAGTGTTACAGCAGGCCTCGTGCCCTTGTCCCTCTGTGTGTCCTCGTGACATCAGTCACTCAAAGGCATTTAAAAGTATGTCATCAGTGTGACACTGAGGGGCCAAAGGGAACCTTTGCTACTGCGTCTGTGCAGAAGCAGAGCATTTCTCTGCAGAAGCACCTCACAATGTCTGGTAAGCTGCCTCACCCCAGCTATGGGGAGATCAGTGGACCTGAAGGCAGCGTGTGTTTGCATCCAGGATGCCAGCTGCCAGCCAGGACAGAGTGGGGAGGAGATTCTGTGTAGGCATGACACTACACAACCCACTGTTGCACACTCTCACCTGCGGTTGTGCCAGGCGTTACATGCTCAGCCTGAGCCCGTGTCCAGCAAAGACCATGATGGAGGTGTCCTCTGCTGGACCTGTGATGTACAATGTGACTCTTCTGTGCCCTGTGCAGGGCTGCAAGGGAACATGGGCTGTGGATACCAGGGGAGGCCTGGGGAGGTCAGGGCTGTGGGTGCCCTGAGTGTCCCAGCACATCCTTATGGAGAGACTCCGCGTGGCTTTGACTGTCCTTTACCTCCAGAGGAACTTAGCAGAGAGCATTGGTGTGTGCAGTCAGGGGGAAGGGGACAGAGACAGGGGCTGGTGAGGAGTAGCTGACTTTAGTCCCTGCTTAGAAGGCTCGTGGTGTCCGATATGATGGCTACAGCTCTGAGGGCCAAGAGGCAAGCAGCAGTAGGACACAGGACCTCTGTACAGGGAGAGCTTTCCAGAACTGCATCATCCCTCCTGGCCTTACCAGAGCAGATGGGACACTCGCTCTGTGTGAGGAGGTGCAGACACAGCTCTACCAGATTGCCTTGTGATTCCCACTTGCAATAAAAGATCGTGCACTCTCGGCTGCTGCCCAAGGGCAGGGGACACGAGCAGGGTGCTCTGAGGGACTCCAGTCCTGCCCGGTGCCTGTTGGTGCACTCTGCTTGCTGAGCACAGCCGCTGTCCTCTACACGCTCAGGCCACCACCAGCACAGCAATTCCGCCGCAAGCATTGCGCTTGTGACTGTGCCTGCCTCCCTGCCAACGTCTCTGGCAAGTTTGCTCTTTACTGTGATTACCCTCAGCATGACCCTCATGAAGCAGCAATTGCAGCCTTTGCCTTTTGCCCAGAAGTCTGTTCTCTTGCTACTCAGCCTATCCAGACGTGAGCTCCTAGAGTGAGGTATGAACCTCTTGTTCCCGCACATGAAGCCGGCTCCAGTCACTGGCAGAGCAAGATTTTGTGGTAAGGAAGGTGCAGATCCATCAGTTTCTCCAACAGTTCCCAAGACATCAAGCCATTTTGGGACAGTCATTGCGCAGAGAGATGGCAGTGACTGCACTGCTGTGACATTACCCAGGAACAGTACATAGCTCAATCTTTGTCAGAGAGCTCTAAATAGTTTTAGTTTGTGGTTGGCAGCATACCAGGATACCAGGATGTGCCTAGTTTGGCCATGACGCAGCATGACTGGAAGATAACTGCACGTCCCTTCCATGTGCAAGGAAGTACCTGAAGCAGCCAAAGGTTTTGAGTCTGGTCACCACTCAGACTAGGCTACAGAGAAGGAGAAACATTAGTGAAGACCTTTTGTAATACCTCAGACCTTTGGCAGAGGTCAACTTCTTTGTACCACCTCTTCCTCCTGCAGTATGAGGTGGTGCTGACAGAGATGTGCAGTGTCAGGGGCACTGAGCCCCTCCGTATGTATGTACATATGTATATTGGAGAACTGCTCTGAGCAGTGCTCCCGGGATGCAGTCTGTAAAGGGTTGAGCCAAGCCCCTGCATCCATACGCAAGGTTGCAGTGCTGGCCCTGAGGGTACAGGTACCTTCAGGAGCCATGCTCCAGCAGGGACCTACAGGACATCAAGGCAGAGGAGTGGCAACAGAGCTGTTTCCAGCAGTGTTACCATTGGCTGCAGATCCAGCCCTGATGGGAATCTGTTCTCCTACCTGTGCAAGAAATGAAGCTGAACTAGGCAGATGGTCCATGAAGCATTTGGCCTGAGACTTCCAGGGTAGTCCCTGTGTGCTCCAGGACTGGAGAGAGATGAAGGGAAAAGTCCCTCAGCTTCTTCCTTCTGGGTCCCTAGCTCCCAGTCTGCACGCTGAGAGCACTTGTGAGGGGTGAAAACACCACAGGAGCATTGTGGGAGTCCTTTCCTTCACTTTGCTTGAAGAGGAACTTAAAGAGTGAATATTTCAAGTAGCTTTTTCAACTTAATAATATTATTTCTGGAATTTGAAGTTCTTCTGTCTACGTGCTAGTTCTCTCTGCACTCTTGAAGCCATTGACAGTTCAATTTCTCACCTGCTTAGGGCCAAACAGTCCTGCCTTCACTCTGTGAAGGAACACTACTTAGGTCCTGGACCTATGAAAGGTATCAAGTGAATCCACCAGGTTCATTGGGAAGGTTTTTTTTGTTTGTTTGTTTGTTTTAACTATCCATTAGCCACTTAACTACGTAGTTGGCAGAACATTGAACATTTCTGGGACTATCTCCGATTGGCTGCAGACCAATCTTCTCCCAGTATCTGGGAGAGGATCAGCTGTGCATGGTTGAGAATGGGCAGTGGGTCTATCCATAATGGCTTCCAGAACAGGATCAGCTCTGGGATAATTCCCTGGACTGCATCTTTGTCCAGCTCAGTCTCTTTGTTGTGCAGACCTACAAGACTAGAAAGCATGTTCTGCAGTTTGTACATGGGGGAGTTCGTGTGCACTTGCACTGATGGCAAAGTGAGGAAAATGCTGTTATGTGTCTCCTTCTCTGTGCTGTCCAACACAGTCCCCAGGAGAGAGCCGTCCATCCGCCTCCCCCTCTGCCGTGCTACAGATGGAGTGGTTCAGCTCCTGGGTGGTATGCCTGCGATGCCTGTCCTTCTGAAAAAGAGAACTGAACTGATGTGAAATATATTTAACATATGTTTTCGACCACAGTTGTTAATTTCTACAGCCAGGTGTCTTGAGTTAGCCTCTTGCTTTCTTTCATACTGAAATTTGCCTACTGTCCCAAAGTAATCAAGGCAGGAATTAGTGGATTTGGCTCCTCAGAGGACTGTGCCTGCAGAAGGTACAACGTGTGTCGATGTTGCCTCCTTTTTTTCATCTTGGCCCATCTTCACAGGTTTTTTTCCTTTGATTCCTTTCTATTTTTGCATTAGATCAGCTAAACACATGACACCTAAGACTTCACTCTCTCTGCACCCCTTCATCCCACTCCTCCTCCTCGCACTCAGTTCTGGCCAAGATATACGAACAGAGATTTCCTCTCACCCAAGGGTAATGAGTCACAAAGTCCGGATGATTGGAAGGGTTAGGGTTTCACCTGCCTTTTGGGAGATCGTTTTCTCCCTCAGATACCATTTTTAATTCTGTACTCACTGCAGATGCAGTCTACCAGAAGACCTGCAGTCCTCTCTGGAGACTGCAGTGCTGCTCATCACTTGCTGGAAGCTGTTTCTGCACCACGTTTATCCCTAAAGGGCTTGAATGGACATTTGACACTGAAACTTGTTCAATTTATTATTATTTTTTTTCAAGTTTCAATACAGATTAACCACTGAGATAGTCCAGGTTTCTGTTTGAGACAACAAAAGGGCAGTCATACTGCTCAGCAGGCAGGCTCTCCAACTCTGTTGTGGGGTTCATCTGTAATGCAGGGTTTGTAGATGCATTGGGCTGGCTCCACATGGGCTCAGCTGGCTGTGCAACCACAGAGCCCAGTGGGGAATAACAGCACACCATCCTCCCAGGCTGAGCAATGCTCTGTGCTGTTGCAGCATTGATGTGCACAGAAACTGACTTGGTTGTGACGCTGAGATCCTCGTCTAGCCATTGCTGCTTAATTGTTCCGTCCTTTGCTTGGTAGGGAGTGCTGAGTTAGCACAGCACAAAGGTTATGAGATTTGGTGCAACGTTATGCTGTGAAACAGCATCTGGCCACACAGGTCTCTGCTCTTGTGGACATCTTCCTTCAATGGCAGGAGTAAGCTGTAAGCTTCAGGTCTCCCCAGTTCACCCCACCTGTTTAGCTGTCAGACCTGGGACCTGCAGTATAGGGTCTGACGTTCTTGGTGAATGGAATTCGTTATTACACCCAGATACTTAACTGGTGTTTACAAAAGGCTGAATAGGTTTATGATCGATAAGAAATTCACATAACTACAGTGGTGAGGAAAAGAATCAGCAAATGATGCAATCTGCTAACCACAGTCGAGGGAAGAATTTACGCTTCCACAAGCGCGTTCAGGCTTCGTAGTGCAGCAATTCCTCTGCAGCCTCTGATATTGCCCATTGCTAGAGACAGGGCTCAGCAGAGTAATTACCTCAGTCATAATGACAGATACTCCAATGGCATCAATTTAAATCCTTTTCATGGTGCTGAATTACAGCTTGACAGCAGAGATCTCATGACACACTCCTGCTTCTGATTTCCCACCTGCCTCGTGACAACTGTATTGCTTGGCTACACGAGCAAAACAACATCACTGCTTCACAGGGAGACAAACTGACAATAAACTTATTTTTATTATTTTCAGAACTCTTTCCCTCCTGTCATTTGCTTTCTGTATTTTTTGTTTGCAGGATTTTCCATTTACGAGGACTGAATCTTTCCATTGCCTGCTTTCCATAGGCTGCAGCACCTGGATGGGATGTGAAGGATATGCCATACTGTTCTGAAGAATGGAGACACTGGAAACACTCCATGTTCTGATGCTGAAGTCACAGGTTAATGTCAATATTTTACCATATATCCAATGCATTCCTATGGCATACCGTAGCCCCATGTCAACTGACTGTCATTGAAGAAGTTGCGTGAGTCCCTTTCTGTGTGTGTCTTTCAGTGTACAGAAAACACAGATGATGAGCTTAGATTCATGCTCAGCATTTGAACAGCTAAGGTTCGGAAAGATGAGTGGTGCCCTCAGATTAGTCAAATATCAGAAAAGGTATCAGATATTTCTCTCTTTCTTCCTCCACAGCATTACTAAAAATCTAGACAGTGATTTCAGAATTATTTGGTATAATAAATGCTCATACTTAAAAGCAAAGTGCTATAATTAGTCAGTGATGATAGTTTGCATCATAGTTTAATTTGCAAATAAACTCTTATCCCATTTCTAAGACCCTTAAGCCAATTTTTCTACAGCTGGAGGATTTTGTCAGCCAGTTCCCAACAGGCAACTGGAGGGATACAGTGGGGTCTTTGCAAGGATTTCTTTGCTGAGCAGAAATATGAGCTAGCTTTATCCTCCTTTATTGCACATGAAACCTTGATTAATGTTTGTGCAGTACCAGAGATATGTAAGGGACGTTCCAGCCAAGTAAAAGGCATTGAGAGTGCCCCAGGTGTCAGGACTAAAGAATGAGGAGAAAGTACAGGATCACAGGTCTTCACCCTGTACCAAATTGTCATTTTCACCCTTTTCAAGTCACTTTATTTTTTTTTTTCTAAAGGAGCCCAGCTGAGCTATAAGGCTTACCAAGGGGGTGAGGGCACCCCAAAAGATCACTTGTGTCTCATGCGTGGAGGCGGGCAGGGGCTGGGGTTTGTGTGTGATGCAGATGGCGTGGGCACTCGGATCCCACTTCTTGCAGGCACTGGTTCTGCCTGGGTAGCTGTGGAGGTACTCGGAGCCCACATCCGAGAGAAGTGCTGGGACTGCAAATATACCAACAGTAAGAAGTTTTCCACAATTCCCTTTGGTCATCACTGAGGCATCAATGGAGTGAATAGTATAAAAACAGGAGACAGAATACTTCTCTGGAGCATCTGCTCTTGAGCCTCAGCGTGTTCGTGAGTCCGTGTTCCCTGCACAGAAGCCAGAAAAGAATAATTCTGCACATATTTCTGAAAACAAGACTCACCCTTGATGCTAACAGGTTAGGAGGTGCCCAGGGAGGAGAGCGTTAACACCCTCACAACGCCAGGCCCATGGCAGCCTGCTTTCTTTTTGTCTTACCGCTAAGCAAAATGCAGGATACATAAATAGCAGCACTGAATATAGATTGCAGGAGATTATTTTAGCACAGTATGAAGACATGATGCCAGTAAACCTGTAATTTGAATATATATTTTTGTTGCAAGGTCTGGTGTTCTGTTTTGCACGTGCATGCAGACAAAGGTAACAAGAGCAGTGGGGCTGTTGGTGCTGTCCATCTCGGGAGTATTGCAGAACTCCGAACAAGGTGACAAAGGGCTCCATTCAGTCAAAAAATCAATTTAAGCAAAGTGCTTGGGGAAAACAGATTTTTATCTGTAGAAAAGGGGAAATTGAGGGCAAGTGGAACTTCACTAGCGTATGCCCTGTTCTGGAGAAACCAGAAGTTCTAAGCCACAAATGTAGTTGAGCTTAAACCAATTGAGCAGTTAAATTTGTTGAGCCAGTGTAATTGCAGGAAGATTAATACATAATATTTAATATTAAGTTTCTAGAAACTGAATGGGCACTAACTGAATATGAGGCTCTTCTATGCCAACTATCAAAGAAATATTCACAATAACTCGTGTAAAGAACGAAGTAGCAGGGCAACAAGAGAAGCCACAGGTGACATTTTGAACAGGAATTAGATAAATCCTTCAGCATCCTGTCTGCTGTTCCTGTTGCTAAAGAAAAGTACCTAAATGTACATTCTGTGCATTTCCATCTCAAGGTTCCTTCATCCCAGTTGCCCAAGGATCTCTTCACATTAGAATGTGAAAAAAACCTGACCATTCAGTCTATATCCAGTCGCAGTGCCATTCTCTCAGAGCCAGGTAAATGAAAGTTCAAAAAGAAAGGCATGTGAAGAAGACGCTTTCCCTTCTTTCATACACAAAGCTAGGTATGGAGGAGAGTGCTGATGGCATATACTTTCCTTAGGGAACCACCTGGAGCTGTCCTAAGGGGTCGGCACTTTGCACCCCCAGTTTTCTGCAGCTTAGTCACTTCCTCAGCTCTTTTCATAGAATCATAGAACTGTAGAAACACTGGGTTGGAAAAGACCTCCAAGATCATCTAGTCCAACCATCCACCTACCACCAAGATTACCCATTAAACCATGTCCCTCAGTTCCACATCCAGACATATCTTGACTGTCACCAGTGGTGCTGCCTCCTCCCCCTTCCTGGGCAGCCTGTTCCAGTACCTGACCACTCTTTCAGAGAAGTTGTTTTTCCTAATATCCAAACTGAACCTTCCCTGGTACAACTTAAAGCCATTCCCTCTCATCCTATCACTAGCTACCCAGGACATGAGGCCGACTCCTACCTCACCATAACCTCCTTTCAGGAAGTTGTAGAGTGCAATTTGTCCCTTCCAGTCTTGATGGGACTGAGAATAAATTTAATGAGATTATTTTCTCTTGGTGTTTTGTGAGTTCTTCCTGTCCCTTCTTGTTTTTCAAACAAATAAGAGTGCTTACTAACATCGCAGCCAGAAGGCCAAGACTTCAGTGAAGCATTCGTCTCTTGTTTGCTCCTGCCTTTAGGTCATGAATTGAACAATTCACAAAAACATGACTTAAACTATATAATACTCTACTAAATCTCCTTCCTGGCACAACTATCACAGTGTCTCAGTGTTAGTGCACAGAGAGTGAGACCAGCTCTTTTCAATCTGTTTCAGAATTTCCAACTGCGATCTATGGGGAGCTGCCAAGTGGTCCCCACAGACCCATCTGATCACGTGTTGCTGGCTCCTCATCCTTTCCAGCTGCTAGCTTCTAATAAAAGCAGGGGAAAACGGCGTTCCACAGAAATAATGAATGTGGCTGCCCCAGGGTTGTTGTGTGAATGTGTAGTGTAGAAAAGATGATCTCCACAATCCTGAAAGGGGGGGAGGCAGAGTTTGCAAGACTCTGTTTCTTTGTTAAACTGTGATCTACCATATGAAAAAGTTGGACATCCGAGTGGCCTTTTAAGTTCCAGTTCCATTAACCTCTTCAGGGTCATTCTTTACCCTTGTCTTCTTCCCTGTATTTGCAGCACACTGTTACACAGCACATTTCTTCTGAATCTAGATTCCTGGAAAATACATACCAGATAAGATCCTCAGCTCCAGTGCCAAGGCCATTTCCCTACCAGCACAGGACTTTTTAATACAGTCATACTCTGAATCTAATTACTTGTCCAGTCTAGTTTAAAATTTTCTCAGTCAGTTCAAATAAATCTGTAGGCTGTATGAATAAGCCTAGCCAAATGGGAATTTTCTTTGCCTAAAGACCAGGTTTGACCTCTAAAGAACAGTCTGTGTAGTAATGAGTGTTTGGCTCCCTTGAAAATTGGAATTGTGTGGAAATGTCACAAGAATACATGCATCTTTATTTAAAGAACTGTGGTTTATTTTTTTGGTCTGGGTTGCTTAAAACCACATGACTGAGGTATTTTACAGTGCAGCTGTTGCAGATGACTCCAGAATAACCTCCTTTACAATCAAAGGGAGGCATGGAAAGCAACAGATCTTCAGATAAGAGAAAAACCATTCGTAGCCGCACTGAGGTTCGTCACTTGCTTATTTTCCAGCAGAACGTGTGGGTCAGCTCCTGCCCTTGCTCTGTGGGACCACGCTGTGGGCTGCAGAGCCGAGGGGCTCAGCCTGGCTCCGTGCAGCGCAGCAAGGGGCTGCCCTGGGGCTCAGCCTCCTGCCACCCTCCTGTCCCTGCGCTCCATCTGCCATGGCTGCCGCTGGGGAATTTGGGTGGCCTTGGCTTAGGGGACAACCTCTGTGGCCCCTGCCAGAGCTGCTCAACCAGTGCCTTGGGCCACATCCAAGGTCCTGTTTAATGGAACTCTCCCTGCATCTGTCTTACTCTCCTGTTTTGTGCTTTCCTCTCTAGAATAAATCCTAATCCTGGCATGTCCGTAGGACCACAAGAGATTTAGTTTTGATAAACAGAGAAGAGAGAATCAAGTACCTACTGCTGATGAGCAAATAGCTTTTCTTCCAAAAGCAAACCCAGTGTGAAAAAGTATCCCTCAGCTGGCTGATTGCAGCCATGTATCTGTGGATGTTCACACTCAGCACGGCACTTACTGCTTACTTTTGACAATTATCACCTCCCGGCGCAGCCCAGTGCTGCAGCTCTGGCACAGAGCTGGCTCTCCGTGACAGTGGGTTGCAGGCACCGCTGCAGGGACAGCATTCCTCAGATCCCTTGGAGCAGGGCTGCAGACAGCCCCAGCCCTGTCCCAGCTCCGCTCATCCCTCTTGCCCGAAAGCACAAACCCCACTTCTCTCTAATTCTGGGCAGCAGACGCTTGTGATGCCAGCCTGAATGCTCACTGATGGCATGGTTCCTATGGCAGGATGTTAGCCAAGTCAAGGACGCTTAGCAGTAATAGCTTCTCCTTGTAAAGGACTGCGTAGAGGCAGGGAGCTTTTTGGAAAGGGAATGAGAGCAGCTGGGTGGATGTCCAGGCAGAGATGCTGGGATCAGACAGCAAGAGGCAGTGTATTATGTCCTGGGAAGAACGCAGTGAACACTGCTGGGAGGGAGCGGGCAGCTGGCACATTGCGCTCTTCCTCCAAAACGTTGGTGTGGTTGTGGCAGCGGCCAGAGAGCAGCTCTGCGTGTTGTGCGACTGTCTGCATTCCCAGCACGGTTATTTTTAGGGGTGCACTACACTCAATATTCAGGTCACATTTTGGAAGAGTCTTTTAATTCCACAATCATCAAGGCTGGAGACTTTACAGTGTTGAAAATGAAAAAGGACCATACAATAACTTCCAGACACACATAATAGCTTTTTACAGGAGGTAATAGACATTTTTCAGACTACTGTAATGAATGTGAAAGAACACACACAGGCACGCAAAAAAGAGACAAAGAAAATCTATTTACTTTTAAAGGCCTGTTGGCAGCTATCATAAGATCAAAATTTAGGGTTTTGAAAAACAGTACATTTTTAACAGGCAAAATCTAATGAGGCTGATTTTTAAACAACTTAGCACAATTACATTGATTGCAAGAGCAATTTGGATAATTATATGTGGAAGTGACCGTAATTAGCCAGAAATGAGCAAGAACCTCACAAATGTTCCCATGTACAAGATTTTCTTCATCTTTCTATGACATACTCAATGCTTATTACAAGCTCGTTTCTTTAAGCCAATAAAAAGGTGTTGTTAGGTCAAAGAATTGTAATATGCTCACAAATCCAGACACCTAAAAAACCCAAAACTTTTGAGATGGTTCTGAACTGACGTGACCTTCAGGATGTTTTGGGGAAGACTGGGCGCCCATTGTTACAGCAGCCATGGCCAGTGGCACAAGGAGCAGCATTTCAGTATGCAAGTGTGGAGGGGGAGGAATTATGCATTTTGTATTGAAGTTCTGCCTGGCGTCATGTCAAAAAGTTAATTTTAATGTGGTAAGAAGAACAAAGAACAATTTTAGAAAGGGTTTGATATTTTATTCATATTTAGATTAGGTCCAGAGTGATGTTGAGAATGTTAATTGGTCTCTCTGAAGAACCGTTCTCACCAACAGAAAAAATCATCTCAAGCAATTGGGTCTTTTTTCTTCACTTTTCTTTTTCCTCTTTTAATCTTTTCTATGCAAAGTTAAAGAGAAACTGAAGAAAGCCAGGACAAATGGCAAGAAAACGAGCACAGGAACAGAAGAGACTTTAACAACAGTCATCTGATGAAGGGAATTGTGGACAGCAAGGACAACAGTCAAAGTAGGTCCTGTCTTTCTGTGTAGGAACAAGTTGGCTAGGGCCTCTCAGAACTGTTTATGATCTATTCTAATTGCTGTTATCATTACAGATCTCTAAAGAGAGAGGAAAGTGGCTGATGGGAGTTTATGGCAACTTTAGGGACAAAGTGGTGACTCTGCAGAAACTTTCCCTATTTAAAAACCACATTTGGTGGTTGTAAGAATCTTCTTTGTTTAAACAAGCGGTCCCGGTGATAAAAGCTTCCCAGCAGAACGCTCAAAATAACAGTTTGAGGTGACTATCGCTATAAAAGTCAACAAACTGCCGGCAGAGTTGTGTTTTTGGCAAAACTCACCCCCATGTTGATAGACACAGTGAACTTCCGCTGTAAAATTCATCCATGGCGCAGCTGGACATGATTCTTAAAATAAATAAAACAAAGTAGATTTGATGTAAAGCTCTGGCAAAACCAGCGGCACTGTGCTGAAGGCCTGTTTTTCAGTTCTGACAGGCTATCTCCTAGATTAATATCAGTTTTCCAATATTCAGTATTATTTCAGCTGGCTACGGTACTCTAGTTTCCTGGTGTTGTTCCATCTCTGTGACCGTTTTGTATCCCTTTTGACTTCTTTTTCCGCTGAGCTCTGTTGCTTTCTTAGCATTGCTACTAAACACGGCGCAGGAATATGGCAGATATTCCTGGGGGCTGCTGGCTTCGCTGGGGCCTGGTGCCCAGCTCCATCCCAACATGCTGGCTTGACTTAGCCCTGGCAGCCTAAGGAAGAAGAGCAGCCATGTCATAACCTAATGTGAAATACATCCTTTTGTTGTGATAGCACACAATAAACCCACCCCACAAGTCAGGCGAGTAGCAATGCCATCTGCTGTACCTTCTAATCATGAGGTGAAGAAATTACAGACAAGGAGAGAAAGAGACAGGCTGGTTAGGAAGCCTTCCTCCCAGGCCAGGGACTCGCTATGCCCCCTGCACCCCGCTGAAGGGGGCTGAGGAGGACATCTCTGCCCTGCTGAGGTGGCAGCAGCTCCCTGCTCAGCCCACCCTGCCATGCAGGGAATAGCAGTCTGGCCTAACAGGTCACCAAGAGGTGAACCCTTTTCCACCTGTGGCTGTGGGATGACTGCTGCTCTTCAGCTCCCCCACCGCATAAATTCCTCTTTGGTCAAGTCCGTTTGCTTGAGATGATGTTTCTGTGGTGCCCTCTGAGACTGAGCCTGGCTCCTGCTGCTGCCAGCCAAGGCCTGGCACATGGGTAACGTGGGGCCAGGCCTCGAGCTGGAGACACTTGCGAAAAGAATTGCATGTGGTGGGTGACTGGGCTTGATGGCTTCAGAAGCTCAGGCCAGCTGGGGATCCCTGTCCTGTCCTATCCTTCTTATGCTGTAGTCAACACTATGGTTTCTGAAGAGACAGAGAATGGAGCACCGTTGCTATTGAGGCAGCAGTAAACTCCTTCGTGATCATCTTGGGCTGGGATGATCCACAGACCAGAATAAATTTGGGCTAAATCTGGTTCTGGCTTTTGCTGTCAGAGGAATGAGTTCAACTACATTTTTCCAGCTGAGCGGGATACCATATCTGATGAGGGCTGTCTGTCTATGGATACTACCTAAACGCACAGTAAGGTGGAGTATAACATTCTGATTTAAGTTGAAAAAGTTGATGAGTCTTTGGTTTGCCATTTCAGGGAGCAAGCTGGCCCATGACTGTGTATCTCCATCAGAGAGCTATTACGGCACATACCAGTGAGGGGCTGGCTTCAGGGCTATGATTACTTTTGGCCCATATTATCTGTGCTTGCTTTGCAAATGAGGTGAGTCTGCTCGTAAGGTAAACACATAGCAAGCTTCAGGAAAAATTTTGGAAGCAACAGTGCCTGTCAGAGAGACACTCCCATGTAGCTCAGTTTCATATCAAGGTGTCAATAGCTCTTTTATGGGCTGTTTGGGATGCATCTGATGTATATTAGTTCATCTTTTGCTAAAGTGACAGTGAGACTGGCCTGTTTAGAAGTCAGCTCATGTGCCATCTTTGGTGATCATCTGTACCACTCGCTTTGTCAAACTTTCATAACCTGGAGAGGTTCAACTGCAGTTAGCTGCAGTGGTGTAAAACTAATTACTTTTGTATATTCCTGTGCTGTAAGCACTAGGCGCAGCTATTGTGCTGTAATATTAGATTAAACTGAGTACATTATTAGCTTTATCAATGATTCATTACAATCTTAATGCCAGCTGAAAGGACACAGAATACCCATTTACCGGTGTGCCTCTAGCGAACGCTGCAACGCACGCAGGTGGTTTTTTGGAAGTGCCTTTATGAAGGGATATAAAACGCTAGAAATTTCCTGAGTTGAGTACGTGTGTTTCAAGGAGATTATATCAGACATAGGAAAAAAAAATTGTATGCATTTAACTGCCGACTTAAGGCAAGGTGCTCAAGGTGTGACTCTGAACCATATGTACCATGCAGCCAGGATTAATACAAAAGCAGTGTGACAGCAAATGAACTGCAGCTTGAGAGCTAGAAAATTTCCCTGCATTGTAATACTGATTGACAGGTGTGCTCAGGTAATCCTGTGTGAAGGCTGCAGCAGCTGAATGCAGCTGCAAAATAAGGCTGAATGGGAAAAAAGGGACTCACAAAGTCTCTCAGAAGCCTGTGGCATGTGAGTGATTGCCTCCCCTCGGCCATCTCTTCCCTGTCTTCCCCAGCCTTTTGGAAGGAGCTTTCTCCCTCAGTACATCACTCCATCAGTTTCCTCCATGGAAATGTCATTCCTCTTCCACACATGCATTCACTACAGACCCGAGGGAAGGGTGGGCACTTTGAGTGCTGTTAATATAGAGAGAAATGCTAATACCAGCTAGGGTAAAGAGAACGGGAAATTTTCTTTTCTCTTTCAGCTCAGGATCAGAAGGGGTATTTCAGAGGGCAGATTTCAACTGGTGAGGATACGACATACAGCTTGAAGGCTCCCCAGTCTCTTTGAGGCACTGGCGTGTGGTATGAACGCTTGTCAGCCACTGTATATTGATCCTTGTGGGCTTGAATCAGATCTTACTACACCCCAGTTTGTCACTGGTATAACCCCTGATTTCAGTTAAATTATTCCTTATTTACACTGGTGATTATGAAGAAAGGCAGGTTTGCTAAGTACAGCAGACCACATGAACCCAGTCTTTTTCTTCAAGGGAGGTTACAACATTAGTCACCACTGCAGGCATGTCGATTTGTCAGTCTGTACACAGTACAAGCACGCTTTCAAGAAAGCAAAAGAATGTCTGTGTGGGTTTGCTGGGAAGGTCAGCTCACTTGCAAAGCCTTGTGTTTATTTTTGGTAAGGCTGGTTAAAATAGGTAATTGTCTGTTTCAAAAATGGATCAATACAATCCCAGAAACAAACCACACAGGAGGTTAGAAGCAAGGGTTGCTGTGTATAAGACAAACAAGGAAATACATATGTCCCAGGAATAGCCCACAGCTGTTTACAGGGCACCTCTATTAGGGCTTGAAGGAAGGAAGTAATGCCATGTGTCTCAATACACATGCATAATAAATATTACTGGTAGTCCTTTGATGGTGCCTTATGGAGCTCAAAGTCCTGCTAAGGAAATAGACAGATATTCATTGCAACAATTACATAACTGGGGTCGTTGGAGCCCTGGCTGTGGTCCTCTGACCCAGGACCAGGGGAGTCAGTAAACCACAAGCAAGAAAAGTAGACTTCCTGCAATTAGTTTTCACTTTACTGGAGAGGAATCTGTATTTCTACTGGAAAACATTTGGGGTTTAATGACTCGAAAAGAACTGAAAGCTAGTGACTACTGCTTTTGCCATTTGCAGATGAGAGTAAATTACTTCATATAAATGAGAAATCTGTATCATCAGGGTTAGATGTTGAGCCCAAACAAGCAGAATCACAGTGGCTGAGGCTGGCAGGAGCCATCAGGCCCAACCCCTGCTCCAGCAGGGCCACCCAGAGCAGGGTGCACAGGCCCATGCCCAGTTGGCATCTCAATGCCTCCAAGTATGGAGACTCCACAACCTTCCTGGAAAACCTATTCCAGTGCTTGGTCACCCTCACAGTAAAAAGTTGTTTCCTGATGTTAAGACTCGTATGTTGAGTCTCCATTTTCAAGTGATGCACACAGAAATCATTTTGGAAACAAAAAAAAAAAAAATCAGGCTTTGCTCTCTCTCATTCAAAATTAAATAAGTAAAATGGACAATTTATACAAAAGACAAACAAATAAAAGAAATTTTAAGATAATGTCCCATCAAAATGCTTCTTCAAAACATTTTCAGTCAAACCTAATTAGAAGGGTGATTTCCTAGAAGCCTTCAGAAAATTTGCCCATCCCCTGCACATATGTTTTTGCAATATCACTGCATTTCACCTTATGCGTGGAGCTTCTCCCTGAAGAAATCGGGAAGTCCTTGGCTTTGATATGCCTCTCACAGCTCACCAGTGCTATGACGCCAGCAGGAAAACCAGCTGCTGTATGCCAGATAGGCAACAAGGCAGCTGGGGAAAGGCAGTGATTTGTTAGGTACTCAAACATATATCTATAAATATATATATAAAATTCTGTATATACTCTATGCATATATATTTATAAAATCTTGAGTTTTTAAATCAATACATATGGTAGTGTAAATGCATTTGTTTTATGTATGTGTGCATATAGCCACACACAACCACATGCATTTGAGTTTATTGTATTTCTCCTTCATCCTCTTCCTTCTCCGTTAATCTCCTTGGATCATAAGCTTGCTGGATCAGATGCTGTGTCTGTACTGCACTGCCTCGGTACATCTTGTCTTGAGGGGAAAATGAGAGTATTCCTCTACTGTAAATACTAGTTTATAACCCATAATCTGTGTTCAAAGAACAGTAGGGCTGCAGGGTCAGGCAGCCAAAGATAGGAAGCGCCAGGATTAGGGAGCCCTGCACCACTCTAATTCAGTCTCCTTTGCATACTGATAACTACCTGATCCCGATATATTTTGCTTTTTCCAAAGTCATTGCCTCATTCACTGTATGAAATGTGCAGCAGTAACCTACTGAGCAACAAGAGTAGATTGGTTTTCCCGACCGTCATGTGAATTTACATTCACATGTCCCCTGCCTGTGACATGTGAATTTACATCCTACTTACTGCATGCTACTAAAAGCCCACTCTGGAGGAGAAATTGTTTTTTCCTCATTGCTTTATTATCAATGGTGCTCATCTCTGTTGCCTGGGAGTGCCTCATGAGTTTCTGTTCACAACATCCTCTCTTTGGTGGAGGGGATATCTATCGCTGACAGCAAACTGAGCTAGGTTGAGGTAAAGTAGATTTACTGATAAAACAGAGGTAAATGAAAGTGAAAAAATCAAAAACTTGGGGTGCATAGTTAGAGAGATCCTAATTTCTCACAGCATCCATCACCAAGCAGTACTTATAGCTTCAAAGCTCAGCTCCCAAAGACTTCAGTGTGGTGCTCAGCCCTTCTGAAAAAGGAGGCCAGGGAGCACCAAGGCAGACCTTAAGCTCCAGACTGTGAGCCCAAGCTGCTGTGCAGTGGGAATCCAAGCGCGTGCGTCTGTCGTTACGTCCAAGATGCCCAAGAGGCAGAAGATGATGTGGGTCCCATAGGTCCTGTGGTAAGAGCCCTTGATTCAGTGCTGCTCCAGCCCTGTACGTGTCACAGGATCCACAAATGGCATTTCAGAATGAATTAAATATGAAAATGAATAATGCACTTTGCGCAGCATTCCTGGGGACACCTAGCTGGAGACCGCATTTGATTTCACGCTCCTTTTAAATGTTTCATTTTCATTGCGTTGTAGGGTTTTAAAGCAAGAACACTGGGTTATGCCATGGGAGAGAAGAGCGAGAAGAGGGAAGAGGTCTTGAGGCTTTGGCACCGCCAGCCCCTGTGGGGGGAGCAGGGAATGGTGAGCTGAGGGGTGCTGGGCTGCGTCGTGAAGGCCGCCCACCTGGGCACCGTCACTGGGGTCAGGCTGGAGTCACCACACTGCGTCTCAAAGCCAGTCTCAGGCGTATTTCTGCGGGGCTGTCACTTCCCATGCAGATTCTCAGGCCTTGCCCAGACTCTGACAGACTTGCATCTGTCTACGCTCACTCTAGGCTCCAAAACACTTCTTGTAAAATGGAACAAGTCGGGTAAATTTTTCTAAAAGAAGAGGTGGATTTCTTGAGCATGATTTGTTAGCACTGCAGAAGAAGTGTAGCTTGTAAGAAATTTCTCTCCTTTCAAGCTGTTATTTTTTTCCACGGGCTTTTCAGCTCTTCAGTCTGTCTCTGTGAAGAAGACTGAAGCTGTTTTTGAGGGATTGGGCTAGATGAACTTTAAAGATCCCTTCCAACCCAACCACTTTGATTCTATAACTGCCCATCATCACCTCTTAAGCTTTTCCTGGATGCTGGGGAAATCAGGTTCCTGGGGTATGTGAAGGCTTTTCAGGGACACAGGGAAGCCCTGGGCACATGGTGGGCTCTGGGGAGCAGGTGCGTGGTGAGAACCCGGCTCTCATGTGTACAGAGGGGCCAAGCAGCTGGGCCACCAAGGGACTTGCCATTGATGTGTGGTGCTGGGGCACACAGGGATGGTTGGTGTATCCCCTTGTCCTATCCAAAAATACACACCGGGAATTCATATGCTTTTTCTATGCTTACATAGAAACAGAGGACTTCATCTGATTTTTCCCTGGATCAGAACAGATGACCCTCACACTAGAATTATCTGACTCCACAGCTACTGCAGTAAGTCATTGCGCACATTTTTTCTACCATGTCTGGAAAGGAATTGGAAATCTGTTTTCTGGGCTTCAGAAACAAGCCAGCAGCATGACATTCAGCCACCTGGTTCTCCACTTTGTGTGCATCATATCAGTGGCGTGGACCACTGTGAATTAATGGCTGTGCCCTTTTGTGTACTCTAGCTGGCTACAGCTGTTCGAGACACTCTTAAATATCCCAACAACTACAGCATTGTTTGCTGACACTTCCTACACGCTCTGCTTGGCACCTGCTTGCTTTGTTAGCACCCAGTGCTGTGTTTCACTTGGAGGCAGCCAGAGGCTTTGGTTAAGGACCTCTACAGGTGTTGCGGAAATAATCAGGGGCAATTCTAGCACCATCTAAAAGCCACCCTGTTTATTCTTCTGCACACATGGGCTGCTTATCGTAACCACATGGAAAATTCCACACATGCAGTCGCCCCAGAATGTGGCTTTGTGACAGGGCAAGAAAAATGTTTTTATCGTCCGATTTACTTGCAGTAGGTGAAAGTATGTTTGTTCTAGGGTAGGAAGGGAGAAAGATAAAAGAGAGGTTTGAATTAAAATGGAGGTTTTGTTAGCATAAAAGATTAACCTACATATCTGCTGTTGGGGGCTGGAAACCTGCTCCCCTGCCATGGCCAGCTAGCCAGCATCAGTTTGCACTTCTTTGGGGTAAAGCTGTGTGTAAACTGCAGCAATGTGTTTTTGTGCCAGGGTCGTGTGTCAATGTGACTCTGCCGACAGCTTAAGTAGAAACACTGTGGGTGCAAAGCCTTTGCTTTTACCTCTGCTTATTCCTCAGCTCAGCCAAGGTGGAGGCACTGGCAAAGGTCCTGGGCTGCAGGAGTGCTGGGGAGGAGGAGAGTGGTGGTGCGGCTGGGAAGGGCCAATAAATAAGGCTGAGATTGCGGTGAAGTGGCCTGAAGCATCATGTGAGGCCACTGTCTCAAAAGAAGCTTAAGCAAGAAACGATGCGCCAAGAAAGGAAGAGCTCTTCCTTGTGCCACGCTTTCTTCGAGCCAATCTGTCCTTCACCCCTACTCACTCACCTCTGGGTCCTGCTGACAGGTGCTTTGGGGTGGCTGAAAAGGCATTGCAAAACCTGTCCTGCCCTTCATCTCATCTCTCTGATAGAGCACTGCAGTGCTCTGTGCCCAGCCTTTCCCCTTCTCCTCCATCTCAGCCTCCAACCTTTTCTTGTGCAAATGTATAGGGTTGGAAACTGTGATCTGAGTGACAGGAGCCATATGGCCATTCCTGGGTGACCTGGAGCATGTACGCCACAGCAGCTGATGCTAACAAGGAATGGGAAAGCTGTGACCCTTGTAGTTGTCCTTGTAATCCTGCAAACGGTGTATGAGTGAGGATCTCCCCTCCCTGCTCTATCCCCCGTCTGCTGCACAACCACAGTGGTAAAGAACTCTCCAAGAACGCCTCCTGCCACTGCTCAGAGGCAGTTTGGCTGGATAGGCGTCCAGGCCAACAGTCAGTACAGCAGGGGATGCAATGCAACACATTAATGCAATGAAATCACAGGAATATCTGTCCTGAAACCATTCATATGATATAAAAGGGTGACTTTCCTGATGACATCCCAAGCCCTTCTGGATTGCCCTGTGTGTGAATAGCAAAGTTTCCTGCCCCAGCACACAGATCTGACTGCGGTGCATGCAAATTTCGTCACTCTGACTTCTCCATTTTCACAACTGGTTTAGCAGTCTCCTCCTCATGACCTATCACATCGTTGTTATCTTCCTTATTAATCATATCTGACATTCAATTGGCATGTTTTGACAACCTTATCAGCAAGATTTGTGTTCTCATTTGACCTCAGCCTGTAAGGGGGAGGAAGAGAGGGTGTCCTTGAACCAGCCCCAGCCCTGCTGATAAATTTTGAGCAGAAGAGACATCCTTCTTTCCAGCCTCTTGCCATATTCTGTAAGAAGTGATGGGGAAGCCTGTGATTAGCATCTGCCTAGTGCTGGGTGCCACAGGACTCCCTGCCGTCACCAGCTCGCCAGGCACTGCCAGAACACACGCAGAGCACTGGAGAGATAACTTTGCTTAAAATGATGTGTATCTGCCTGGGGTGCAGGGAGCACTGCGAGCAGGGGGCCAGAAGAGGTGACAGTGAAAAGGGAGTTTGTAGGTGTTGTAGAGTGGTCTGCTATCCTGGGTTTGTAAAGGGACTCACAGCAACACTGGATATTTATTTTGGTTTGCTTTCAAAATTGACAAAATGTGAAAGATCTAAAAAGATCAATGGAGAAAATCCCACGATGAAATTAAGAGCCTGCCAGTCCTCGTATTGATACCTCCTGGGTGGTAAATTCCTCAGGACAGGAAATCCCTCTCTGTTCCATGCTTCATAAAGCAAAGTGTGCTTTTTTGGTGATAGATGCCTCCTTAGGGGAGCCAGGAAACCTGGTCTCAAAGCATTTCATCAGGTAAGGCTTCAACGCAGCTTCCACAACTGCTTTTCAGTTTCAGAAAAAATTCTGAGAAAGTCTCTCGGGACTTAGCTCATGAATTGCAGTTCTCATAGTGCAGATGGATCTTGGAATGATTCAGACTAAAATCCTGTCAGTAAGGTCTCTCCTCTGCTTGTGTTTCTGTTGTGGCTGCGGACACTAAGACTGTTCTGCCTATGGCACTCTTATAATTGCAGCTTGCTATATAGAAAGCAATTATGGATGAGGCCTGAGTTGCCTGGCTTCATGGTTGTCTTCCTGAGTCTCGTTAATCACCTGTGGACAACTGGATGGATGGAATGTGCTAACAAACACGTTCATTGCTCCAGGCTTGTCCTCCTGCGTGCATCAGTCACACTGTGGAGCCAGGGCAAACCAGGCGAGCAGATAAAGGTCTCCATTGTGGGACCGTCTCCAGGCAGTGAACACCAAGGCACATCTGTACCTCACTCCTGCATGGGAGAACTTAGGGGAGGAGGGATGGAATATAAGGATCTTTCCTATGCCCATCCTTTGGAAGGATGCCATGCCAGAGAGACCCTGGAAAGTTCATCTAAATCACCACGGAGGCACTGGAGAAGATGGATGACCAGACAGAATCATCCAGGTGCCCTGGCAGGGGGAAGCAGGCTGAGCTAGCCAAGGTGGGATGTAGCTTACAAGCACAGCCTGTGCACAGGATCTTCTCTGCTCTGGGGCACGCCATTCTCTCCTATCTCAAGCCCAGTGGCAATCTGCCATGCTCACCTTGCGATCTCACACAGGGTGCCTGTAGAAAGCCGGTTATCCCTTACCTACTGGTAAGGAGGAGGAGGTTCCCATCATTTTTCCCTCCCTCCAATGACACATTTTCTAAACCACAGAGCTTCTTTGATCTAGACAATGTCAGCAGTCATGCTGTGCTGTGGGTTTTCTCTTCAAAACCCCTGGCAATCATGCACACTGGCCTCCCTGGTGGCCGTTGCTCAGAGGTCCTCCAGGTGGGTCTGGTGCTTTCTAACTGCTCTGGACCCTTTTCTTCCTGTGACCTGCATCCCCAGAAGTTTTGCTCATCCTTGAAGCTTTGCTGCCTTGGACTGCTGCAGCTTGTAGCATACTTGACTCTAAGGTTTCCATGAATACAGAGTCTTTACCTATCATGAGACTCATACCACTGCCTCCTTCCTCACGGTTTTCCTCTGCTGCTAGGCTGGCACACAGCTTTTGCAGCATGGCACTCCTGCTTCATGGCCCAGGTGGGTCTGACGCATTTAGATGGATCAATCCATGATTCATTGAAAAATTGCCTCTAACTTCGGGTTCAGGGCAGGAGAAAGGCAAGTTTCCTCTTGTATGCGGTGATCCAGCATGTGTCAGAGAAGCAATACTTGGAGGTCTGTTTACTTAAAAGGAGAATTTGGCTTCATCTAACCTGGGTTTAGTCACATTGCTGACTGAAGGACTGCTGCTTTGGGTTTTGATTGCAGTTTTTGTAACAGATGGTTTATGGGACATCGTGCATTAGCTTCCTGCCTGCAAATGGATGTGGTCCTGGAATATCCTCTTGGTGAGAACCAAGAGCACCAGCAGAGGCCCGACCATTCTGCCTGAGAGCCTGCCTGGGAGGGTCATCCCACCATCCAGGGAGTTCTTTGGAGCAGCTGAGTAAAGACAGCACAAATAATCTGTTCCAGGCTGCCTGTAGGACAGTGTAGCAGGAGCCAAAGTGGGTCTCAGGCACAGAAAGCAGAGCTTTTCATCCGTTTGTCCTTGACCTCACTGGGAAGGAGCGAAAGGTTTCAGCTGCCTCCAGCTGCTCTGCAGGAGTGCAATTGGCGGTGTCTATCCATTTCCCCATCAGCTGGCACCCGCACCAAAGCCACTGCTAAGCTCACTACCTGACAGCAGTCCTGGTGGCAGGAGGTTGGCACAGGGCATGGTGTGCACCAGCACCTCCTTTATGGGCTCACCCGACTCCCCCACGACGACCAGAGATCTCCTAGCCAGGCAGCAGCTCCGTGCCTTGGTCAGGGGCCAAGAGACCTGCCTGGCCTCAACCTTCAGCATGGGCCATCAAGTGTCACTCAGAGGAGGCTGCTAACAAGGATGTGAGCTCGCTCTCCAAGAGCATTTCATTGCTAATCCTGCAGGTTTCTCCACCTGCGCTCTTCCACTCTTCTCCTGCCCTTTCCCTGTGTTGCAGCACTGTTTAGAGCCAAAGAGAGCAAGTTTTCCTTCTCCCATCCATAGGGTGCCTACTCACAGCTCAAAGTCTCTCCCCCTTCCCATTTTTTCTCCTGAATTTTAAGGTTTCCAGTGTCTCCAAGCTCAGCTGCTCTCCCACCTCCTCCCCTGCCCTGCTCTCCCAGTACAGGGCTGTGCTCTGCAACAAGTGGGAGCTCTGCAAAACGCTCGGTGTCCCATCAGGTGTAACATACTGCTGTCATTTCTGTAGCTCCGCTGCCAGTAATAAGGACGTCAATAATGCATGAGCTGGTGCTGGATGAGGATCAAATATGCACAGCTGTGAGTTATTAGGTGGTGCCTGCTTTGAGGTTGGTGAAAAGAGCCACTTTACAGCTACTTAGGATTTTGTATTTCTCTTCCCAGGCATCCTCATTTGAATGTGCTCACGAGATAACATCTTAATTAGTCACAGCCCTTCCTTTCAGTTTCTGCTTCGCTCCGCTTTGTTGGTTGAACAGCTGGGGGCCGCCTGGGCAAAGCCAGTGGGAGGTGGGTGCTAATGGCCCTGGAGATTCTCACTGCAGGAGGGCAAGCGAAAAGGCTTCAGGTAGAAGGGGAGGACGTTTCCATTCTCTGTCTCTCCCCTCCCTCCGAAATACCTGCGTAGCGCGGCCTGAAGCACCCCCGCCCCGAGGCCTGCGGTGATCTCCGTCCTTTAACAGCCGAGAGGAGAGAGCTCATCGCTGCCTGGTGGTGCTGGGGCAGCCGGGCAGCCATGTTCCGCTGCAGAACATTTTGACTGTGCTTTAGTTCCAAGTCTTCAGATCATGTCAAACGACAGGCAGGCACATGGGGCACAACACAAAGCCAATAGTCTGCGAAGCTGCCGAACTGCCACTTCGGGGCACTTTTGTGTTCAGCTGTTACAGGTGTGCTGGCCACGTGCCTGTCTTCTCCCCTGAACGAGGTGCCCGTGCCTCCTGCGCCATGTACTGATCTGTCTCCCGCATGCTTGACACATACAAGTCAAACGTTTCTTCTGCTTCTGAGCTTGGGCACTGTGAACAGAACTGCTGCCCATGAGTGCTCATTTCCCAGCACGCAGGCAGCGTGGCTGGAAAGTGCTGAGCCGGGGTTGGGAAGCTTGGCTTTGTGAATCAGCTCATCGGGGCCGACCCAACCCGCAGGCTGTGCTGAGGTGGAGGGCACTGCTGGGAAAATTCCATCCTTCTCAGGCTGGAAACTGCAGGTAGCTGGAGTGACTGCCAGAGGATCAGAGACCATGGAAAGGCCAACTTCTCAGACTGTTTGAAGATCATAAAGACTGTTTTAAGGTCATAAATACTGTGTTTTGGAAACAGATCCAGCTGAAAGGCCTTCTGGCAGGTCCCTGTTCTCCTCTGAAGTTGGATGGTGTAAGGAGGACCACACAGGGGTCCTTGCCTCAAGACTCTGCTGCTTGGGTTAGAGCAGAGGGCTCAGCGGTCGTCTCAGTGATGGCCTGTCCTGTGTGATGGTGTAGGGAAACGCTGTTGTAATGAACAAAATTAAGCTGATGTGGTTCAGCATTTGCTTTGGCTTTTGGGGTTATGTCACTTTGCGATTTCTAACAATTTTTCATCCTATCTGCATGTATATGGAATATGATTTCTGTTCCCCAATAAGCTGCTAGCGGGTTGGGGAGGGGATTGTCCCACCGCGCTGTGCTGGTGTGACCTCACCTCGAGCATTGTGTGCATTTTTGGGTGCCACAAGATAGAAAGGACACAAAACTATTAGAGAGCATCCAAAGGACGGCAACAAAGATGGTGGAAGGTCTGGAGGGCAAGACGTGTGAGGAGAGGCTGAGGCCCCTTGGTTTGTGCAGCCCAGAGCTGGGGAGGCTGAGGGGAGGCCTCATGGCGGCCTACAGCTTCCTCACGAGGGGAGCAGAGGGGCAGCGCTGAGCTCTGCTCTCTGGTGACAGTGACAGGACCTGAGGGAGCAGCATGGAGCTGTGTCAGGGGAGGGCCAGGTTGCGGATTAGGAAAAGGTTCTTCACCAGAGGGTGGTAGGCATGGAACAGGCTGCCCAGGGCAGTGGTCACAGCCCCACGCTGCTGGAGTTCAAGGAGCTTTTGGACAGTGCTCTCAGACACAGGGTTTGAATTCTAGGTGGTCTTGTGTGGAGCTAGGAGTTGGACTCAATGTTCTTTGTGGGTCCCTTCCAACTCAGGATATTCTAAGATAAGTTGCTTTGTTCGCCGTGGCAGCTCCAGGATGTCGTTCTCTCAGGAGCCATGACAAGATGCAGTGCTTTCTTTGAAGCTGTCCTGCCTTCAGGCGGGCTGAGCGGTCAGCACTCACGTTCTGCAGATGTTTGTGGGAGCACCACTTGCCATTTAGCCCAGCAGGGCTTCCCTTGCTGGACACAGACACCGCATTGTGACCATGTGAGGACGGCTGGGCAGAAGGGACCCGTGTGTCTTTCACGATGGCTCTGCACTAGAATGTGCATTTCATTTAACTCTGCAAAGGAGAGGGGCTTCTGGCCCAGCCCTCTGCATCCAGGTTTCCCCTCATCACATTGGAGGGCGCTGCCTGGGGAAAAAATATTAAAAACTCAAGATCAATAAAAGAAAAGCAGTTAGACTGTTTGTGACTGGTGAGTGTGCAAAGCCCGGGCGGGAGCAGAGCGCAGCTGTGAGCAGAGCCCCGGCGGTCACTCCTGGAGGTGACATGAGAAGTGACACAGCATGGGCAGCCCGGTGACCCCTCCTTGGAGGCTGGCACCTGGCAGTGGGAGAAAGATTTCAGAAAGATGTGGGAGCTTCAGGGAGTGCTGCCAGACACCTGTTTGGCAGATTTTCCTCTGTGTCCTTCAGGGGACGCCCTGTTATGCCACCCCAGCAGCAAGGGGCATTACCTGGATCCTATTTACCAATGTTTTCTATAATCTCCTTTTAACTTTTCTGAGAAAAACAACAGTCTATCCAACCTCCTGCAGTTATGTCTCATTTAGTGGCATACTTCTTTTGGCAGAATGATTTTTAAAGGTGTTTAAAATCATTAAATATCCAGCGCTCACACAGCTTTCCAGGGTGATAGGCACCTCAGCACTGCATTGCGAGTGTTTGGGAATGCCAGCTGGGATGCTTTCCTGGCTTCCCCTGCTCTGCTGTGCTGCAGGATTGCGCTGTGCTGTAAGCCTTCCATCTGCACCCACAGACACGGCCGCATCCATCTCGAGATCTTCCTTTTCTGTTACAGCATGTTTTGAGTCCAAAGCAATAGAACATCAGTGCTCAAGGAAACAGTTTCAAATTTGGGGAATAAGGGGGAGGAGGAGAGAGGAAGGAGGCTTTTAATTTTATGTAGTGATGTCTACAAATACTTGCAATGTCAGAAGATGAAGCATCATCTACATCTGGAGCAGAAAAGGAAATAGTTTTAGTTCCATTTTCAAATCCTAAAGCTTATGAAGTGACAAATGGTGTTTATCCTATCTGGAAAAAATGTTGTTCTTAATTGTAATACCGTCACTGCTGCCAGCTCTCAGCTTCAGTGCGTCTCTCTCGACAAACGGTGTCTTTTCAAGCCCTGTGTTTTGATCATATAGGATTCTCAACAATGCTTTTATTTATTTATTTTTTCAGCTTTTTTTTTTTCAGCTTTTTCAGTACGTGCTAAGCAGGACATGAAAGATGAAAAAGTGAAAGATTAAGAATTCACTATATATCAATTTAAAAAAAAAAAAAAAAAAAAACCCTATGATTTTTAAGGTAGAGTGCTTATTTCTTGTTGGTGTTCAGTTTCCCGGCTTAGTAGTACCACACTCTGGAACAGGAAGGCACAATGTGTACATGTATACATACATGTATGTCACTTCATCTGTACCACAGGTTCTTTCTGCAGAGGATTTCCTTTGGTTTTGCATTTCTCCTATTAGTGTATTCAATCCTTGTGTTTTTACATACCTGTCAGACCCTTGCACATATAGGAGGTGTGCGAATATGTAAGCATAATTCTGTTTGTAAACCTGGTTGCATTTCCAGACTAGTCTGGGAAATGTGGGCCACGGTACCCCAAAGAGCATTTATACCGTAAGATTATGGGGAGAAATTTTATGAGGCATTTAATCATGTGGTTTAAAAAGCCAAAAGAAACTTTAAAAATAACCAGTTCTCGTACCCCATCAGATGCTATGTTTTCATAGCAAGATACAGAGAATCTAGAAATGAATCAAGTTTCCAGGAGATATTTGTCTGCTGTTAGAGACTGATGGGAACATCCAGGTAATCCCGTGCTTAGATGGAAGCAGCTGGTGCATGTGTTTTGCTGCACATATTTTCATTGGACTTCAGTGAGCTTTGAAGTGGGCAGCTGCCCATCTCCCCAGCAGACTGAGTGTGCTGGACACTCCTTCCCATTCACAGCAGCAACACTGCTTAGGTATGGAGCCTCCAAACCCCAACTGTGTCTGGGCATCCCTGTTCAGGAGCAAAGGGACAGAGCATGAGCAGCAGCGGGCCTGTCTGTCCCCAAGACAGCTCCAGCCTGTTCCGCCTTGCCAAAGTCAGCTTGAGGGAAAGCTGCTGTAGGATGCGGGAGCGCCTGAGTGTGGGGTTTTGACTAGAAATAGACCTCGGTCCAGTCTGCACAAACATTTTAATGCTTAACCACATAAAGAAGTTGTCAAAACAGTGGTTTCACACGCTGGAATTAGAGTATTTCTTGTAAACATTAGGCTAACTTTGTTCCTTTGAATGAGGAGAACCTCGCCACAGGGGAATGCAGAGCTCATGGTCAAGCTGGCTCTCTTCCTGGGACAAACAGAAAAAGCAGCAACAGCAGTGGACCTACCTGCTCTGGGACAATAAAGCCAGAGAGGACATACGGGACATGAGCAAGCGGGTGAACAGGACAGACCCTGTCCCTGTCACCCAAGCCCCTGCCAGCTGGTCGCTGACAGGAATGAGAGGTATCTGCAGCTGCTGAGGTCTGGCAGCAGGCGCTTTGAGGCAGGTGACCTCTGACCTGTGGGCTGTTTTTGACAAGTTTGCTGGTTTTTTTGCCTTGCTTTTTGTCCCTGCCAGGCTGGGAGCTCATTCCACAGTGTACTGGGCTGAGGGTGTCCTGTTGCTTGTGGGAGTATCCCCTGCCAAGCCAGCTAACCCCTGTTAGTCCTCCTTCCTGCTGGTGCTGTGGGAGGTGCAGATGCATTCGAGACACAGCTGGACAGCCAGGGCACACAAGGAGGGCTGTGCAAGGCACGGCCCCACTGCACAAGGCACTGTGCTCCTGCACCTAGAGTGATGTCATATAAGTCAGCAGATTCCCTTCAGATCTACACCAGAATAGTAAGCAACAGCTCCTGAGAAGTTCACATTCCCAGAAGAGCAAATGTACTTCGGTACAGCGCACACCCACCCTTTTCTCTGGCCTCTCTCTTTGGGATGACTCATGCAGATTTTTGCTTGCCATTGCCTTCGATCGCTGCAGTGAGTCTGCTGTGATTCAGCCGTTCTCATCTTGAACTCCCTCAGAGCATTCAGTCAATCCCAGCTTACCAAGGTCGGAAACTAATGAAAATAACACGATACAATTTCCAGAGATGCTTGATACTCAGCCACCTCTCAGCTGAATCGCCATGCAGCTTCTCTGCAGGAACGTGATTAACTCCCTAGCGCTCAGTGGGACAGTAGGCATGGGGTTGTCTGCCACCATCTCCAGTGAATAGCTCACACTCCAGCCATGTGTTTTTCAGCACATGCTGTGATGAAAAGGTGAATGGAAAACGGAATGCGAACCAGCAGTGTGTGCTTGCAGCCCAGAAAGTCAGCTCAGTGCTGGGCTGCATCAAAAGAGGGGTGGCCAGCAGGAAGAGGGAGGGGATTGTCCCCCTCTACTCCACCCTCGTGAGGCCCCACCTAGAGTACTGGGGCCCGAGCACTAGAAACACACAGAGCTGTTGGAGCGGGTCCAGAGGAGGCCACAAAGATGATCAGAGGGCTGGAGCACTTCTCCTACAAATGAGAAGATGAGAGAGTTGAGGTTATTTAGGTTATGGAAGAGAAGGCTATGGGGAGACCTTATAGCAGCCTTCCAGTCTTTAAAAAGGGCCTACAGGAAGGATGGAGAAGGACTCTGTCAGAGGATGTAGTGATAGCACAAGGAGTAATGGTTTTAAGCTAAAAAAAGGTTAGATTTAGATTAGATATACAGAATTAATTCTTTGCTCAGAGGGTGGTGAGGCNGAAAGTCAGCTCAGTGCTGGGCTGCATCAAAAGAGGGGTGGCCAGCAGGAAGAGGGAGGGGATTGTCCCCCTCTACTCCACCCTCGTGAGGCCCCACCTAGAGTACTGGGGCCCGAGCACTAGAAACACACAGAGCTGTTGGAGCGGGTCCAGAGGAGGCCACAAAGATGATCAGAGGGCTGGAGCACTTCTCCTACAAATGAGAAGATGAGAGAGTTGAGGTTATTTAGGTTATGGAAGAGAAGGCTATGGGGAGACCTTATAGCAGCCTTCCAGTCTTTAAAAAGGGCCTACAGGAAGGATGGAGAAGGACTCTGTCAGAGGATGTAGTGATAGCACAAGGAGTAATGGTTTTAAGCTAAAAAAAGGTTAGATTTAGATTAGATATACAGAATTAATTCTTTGCTCAGAGGGTGGTGAGGCCCTGGCACAGCTGCCCAGAGCTGTGGGTGCCCCATCCCTGAAGGTGCTTGAGGCCAGGTAGGATGGGCCCTGGGCAGCCTGACCCAGTGGGTGGCAGCCCTGCCCACGGCAGGGGGGTGGAACTGGATGGGCTTTAAGGTCCCTTCCAACCCAACCCATTTTGTGATTCTGTGATTCTATGAAAATATGACAAGCTACACACTTGTGGAAATAGATGAGAATATGGTTTTACTGGGCCAGATGGTGTAGGGTTGCTGTTGTTAGTGCAGAGAATTGTGGCTTTCTGCTAAAAGAGTATGTTCTACCTGAAACAATTTAGGAAAGATACAAATTTGGGAAGATAAATGCTCAGCATTTCCAAAGATGTTCAGTATCTGGAGCAGGTGCGGCAGAAAGTCCTCTGCTTAGACCTGGAAAGTTGAGAGAAGATCGTGTCAAGGAGGTTAAGTACAAGTTTAAGCAAGTGCAGAAATGGGTACAAAGAGAATCCTGAGAAGAGCAGCTGACTGGGAGAACCAGGGAAATGTCTCTACAGATCAGCTGGCAGAAGAGGCCTGGTTCTTTGCTGTAAACAGCAAAAAGAAACTTGACCAGGGCAACAAACTCTTTAAATGGGAAGACATAAAGGAAAAACATGTTCTGTTGATTAGAAAGTTCCACCGAGTTTAGCAAAAAGCTGAAAAAAATATGGGATGAGGAAAGACTTGTTCTGGGGAAGGTTGCCAACTGAGCTGTGATGTTATTGTAAAAATCCTATTTGGGGGCTTGTGCAAGTATTGGGAGGCAGTTTTAAGAAAATCCAGGGAAAAGGGAAACCAAAGCAGCAAGATGCAGTGAAATCTCTTTTCTGTCTGATTTTGTGAGCAATAACCTAACGCAAGTTACAAATGAAGATTGTTTGCATTCAAGATTCAGCATGCTACCTTTTAATTTCCAGTGAGAGAATTTCCACTGCACATCTGTGAACCATCTAAGAAGTCCTACAGTGAAAACAGGAAAGATGGATGATGACATTAACCAGGAAAACAAAACAAAGCAAAAATATCTAAAGACAACCAAAAAAACCCTGTTTTGGAAGGAAACTCAAAACAAAGGTTCTCCCCCACCACTCGTCTAGTTTTTTTTTTAATACACTATAAAGAACAGAAAGGGCACAGATCGAATTTCTTTTCCTTTGGGACAAAACTGCAAACTGCATAATGGCAAAAGACACTCAAACAAGCTGGCAAGAAGGCTGGAGCAAATGTCTGGCTCTAATGGAAATGCCTCAGCTGTGTTGTTGATCCCAGGACGTCTGCTCCTTCTCAGGAAAGCTCCAGCACTGCAGCACACCCATGAACTGGACCAGGCCTTGGCTCAAGTGCAATGGAGCAAGAGCTTGACTTCCTGCAGAACACAGGTTGCTTAGCCATCTGCAGAGCCTCCTGGGCACAGGTATGTGATGAGATTGCAGGAACAATCCTGGTCCCTGTGTCAGCAAGTTCCCTTAGGGGTCCACCAGCACCATACACAAAGCCTTTGGCTTCCTGGCAACAATTGCTTATATCGTTGCCCCACCCACCTCTATTCTTTGAAAGGTAAGTTCACAAAAAATGACTTCCTGGGTCAGACCGATGACCCTTCTTACCCAGCGCTCTGTTGTCAATGGTGGCAATTAGAAAAGCTTTCTTTCCCAGCAGATGTCTGGGTGGTCGAAATCCCCCAGCAGGACATGAGCTTCCGATCATGACACCTCGTGAAGCCTGAGGTAGAAGGCTTCATCAGCAGGCTCTGCTTGATCAGGCAGCCTTAGTAGTAGACACTTAGTAGACACCAGCCACAAGGCTCCCTTTGTTGCCTGTCTCTAACTCTCACCCATAAGCTCTCAGCTTGCTCATAGCCATTCTTCAGGGACAGTTCTTCACGCTCAATTCCTTTCTTGATGTAGAGGGCAACACCTCCCCTCCTCCTTCCTTGCCTGTCCCTTCTGAACAGGGTGTAGCTGTCAACAGCCACACTCTAGTCATGGGAATCATCCCACCAAGTCTCAGCAATGGCAACTACATAGTGTTTTTCTAGTAGCATGGTGGCTTCCAGCTCCTCCTGTTTGTTTCCCAAGCTGCATGTGTTGGAGTAGAGGCACTTCAGCTGGGCAGTAGGGCTTGTTGCCTTCTTGGCAGGTAACTCCTTAATCCCTTTGAAGTATAGCTTTTTCCCAAGGACCCTCTTCCCCCTTTGAGAGAGGTGAAACCCATCTGGTGCCTGCAAGCCATGTAGGCCATCCCATTGTCGAAATGAACAAAAATGAAGCCAGGTGTGTATAGACTGGGTCCTTTCTGCAGCCTGTTCCCCTCACCCACCGCAGCTGTGGCTGTAACAAAGGGACTCCCCGACCATTCCCTTTGGCAGCCCCTCGGCAGGTGTCCTGTATTTGCCTAAGCCCTCCTGCACCTGCCCCCACTTCTGCTTTCACAATTCCCTCTGCCAGCCCTGCTGCAGTCCTTCCCTATGTCCACCTGAAAGCACCCACCCATCTGTCCCTGCAAGCAACCCCTCTTCCAGTGCCACAAGACTGGATGTGTAGCTCTCACCATGCCCACCCCCTTCATCTCACACGCCTCGATCATGACCCAGCCACCTCCCCAAGCAGCTGCAGCAGACCCATGAGGCAGGATTGCTCCTTGCAGACATGTATGTTTTTCTTGACATTGTGTTTATCCATGTGTACAGTGATCTTATGACTGCTGTGACAGGAGGGATGGAAGTGTAACTCACTGGTCTGTTGTTTCCCAGCGTCCCCTCTAGCTAGGAGCTGCACTGGCATCTCTGCCTCCTCCAGAGCAAAGGCCACTTGGAGTGGCAGCTCACACACTTCGGCCAGCAGTTCAGCAGCTTCACATTTGAACTGCCATGTAAATGGTGCTTGGTGCTGCTGGCTTACTGCCATCCAGCTGGTCTATTTGAATGTACTTCAGGCTAATGGTCTGCCTATTCTGATGGACTGCTGTCAAGAATATGTTGGATTTGGGGCTCTCCATGATGTCTCCAGCGGGAGAGACTGGTACTTGAGACCCGCTGAGCATTTCTGCTGTTTCCTTGTCATCCATGAGTGCCCTTCTACACATTTGCCATCAAAGTAGCTGGCTTCCTGTCTTTGCTATATAAAGAACTATTTGCTATCAGTCTTTGCAAGGCTCAACACACATTCTATTTTAGCCCTTTTAATTTCTGTCGTATTGTTGACTTGCCATGTTTTATGGGCTTTCCTGTTGGGTAAGCATCCCATTTTTGTAATCATTAACTTATCACCTCTGATAGGATCCTTAGTGTTCCTACTGAGAAGTGAAATGACCTTTTTGGACCACATTGTTTTCTTGTTTTCTTTTCAAACTGTGGCACAACTTTAATGTGAGATTTTAATATAGTATTTTTTAACAGCATCTAGGATGCCTTTTCCCTTGTTTTGTTTTAATCTTGTGTTGATATACCTCACGTGAAACTGAATGTCCGCGTGCTGGATTTCCTTGGATTGTTCTCCCCTGCTGCACCACTGACCCAACTGTACTGTGATTATTACCACAGAACTGGTCACCATGTGCCACTCCAGATCAAATGGAGATTTGTGTGGGTTCTATGGCTACATTTATTGAGGAAGCAATCATACAATCATGGAATGGTTTGGGCTGGAAGGACCTTAAAGATCATCTAGGTCTAACCCCCCAGTGACTCAGTTCTCAGGGAGCTCAGCACAGCCTGGTCAGGTTTTTAATTCATGACAGTCCCTTTCCCCGTAAGGGTCCATGTTCGGATCCCCTCTACTTAGTATACATGAGATTGCATTTGGACTACTATGTCCAGTCTGGGGCTCCTAGTAAAGGAAAGACATTGGCAAATTGGAGTGAATGCAGCAGAAGGTCACCACGGTGGTCAAGGTGATGCAGCACATGATGCATGAGGAGGGGCTGAGAGAAGTGGATTTAACTGCGAAGAGAAGGCTGAGGGAGGACCTTCTCGCTACCTACATCTACCAAAGCAGGGAGTTACAGAGAAGAGTTACACGCTTGTTGGAAGTGTGTAGCAAAAGAACAGCAAACGTGGTTACAAGAGAAATTCCATCTGGACATAAGGAAAAAATTCACCAGAGTGTTCAACCAGTGGAACAGGCTGCCCACAAATTGGTCGGATCTCCATACTTGGAGATAGTAACAACCCAACAGGACCAGGCCCTGAGAGACAGGAATTAACTTTGAAATTAGTCATGCTTTGAGCAGTAATTCTTCCTCCACCCTTAGCTTCTGCGATACCTCTCCCTGAAAGCTCACCCATAACGTACAGCAAGGTAATTGCCTTCTCTGGGCATAAGCATTTGTGAATGCCAGGCTTCATGAGTGGCCAGCGCACAGAGCACCTTTAATGACGCAGCTCTCTGGTAACAGAACGAGTTTGGCATCTCGTAGTGCCTCACAGCACCTGGAAACAAAGCTGAGTGCCCTCCAGGGCAGTGAGAGTGTGTGCAGGATGAATAACTCTTCCACTACAAGGCAAGATGGAAAAGACTCCAGAACAAACATGAAGACATTGCTCCTTTGCAGGCAAGGGAATCGTGCTTTTCCATCCTTTCATGTAATCCGCCCACCACAGAAGGTTGCTAACAAGGACTTGGAAAGTAAAATGTGCATTCAATGAATGGGTTTGGCAGAGGGAACATCTGTTTGTGAGTAACTTCTTGTTCCCTACATATGATAATGGTTATGGATTAGTGTACAGAATACTGAACTTGTTTACAGCGCCTAGGAACTGTATGTTTTGAATCATTAATAAGGACTGTTTTTAAATGCAGAATTTCTCATCAATATGAGCACTGCTGTTTTTTTCCCCTCCTTAAATAGGTGCAATTCAGTTTGCAAATTAACTATCAGTGAGATTCACATCATGCTGCTTTTTAAGCAGCCAGAGAGATCAACATCTTTATTACCACAGCCTGTTCTATTTAGTATGTTCATATTCCTGACAGCTACCAGGCGAAAACAGAACCATTTTGACGTGGTCTCTCAAACATATTCCATGTTTAGTGTGACACAAGACCAACGGAAGGAAGTAGAAAATATTTGCTGGGAGGGGGTGGTTCTGCTTGTTGGAAACGAACTTGGGAAAGAACATACAGTGAAATTACCCCTAGCTCAGAAAATATGTTTACATTTCTTTCTCCTCACAGCAAGGCTCTCCCTGCTGAGGGAGATGGGCTGACAGAAGGTGAATGGAGGGGACTCTGCCTGTAGTGCTCTGCCTTGAAGAGTTTTCCATGATGTAACGCTCATTTGAGCTCAGATGCTTCTTTCTCTCTCTTTGCTTTTCACTGCACCCTTCAGGCAGCCCATTCTACTGTGGGGATTTTGCCTTTTAAAGAAATAAAAATAACTTTGTAGTAGACATGCGTATGTGTAAATCCCAGCTAATCACTGCACCGAGTTAAGCCCTGGCCGGCATTAAATGTACACTTGCAGAGATGCAGATTCACTGAGCTCCGCATGCACAGCGCATGGCGTTTGCTTGTTTCTCTCTGCCATCCTCCTGCGATACGGCCCTGCCCCGCGTTTATTTTCTCTCCATTGTAACGTGAACCCCCCAAGTGCAGCCACTCCTGTGTGTGACCGGGAGGTCTGCATTCCAGCTCCCCGCTGGAAATCCGTCGGAGCTGGGAGCGAGAATAGTCCATGACACACTCCAGTTGGAATGCCTTTTTTAAGAGCTCTTGGCCACACTCCAAACATAGCAAGTGCGGGACAGGGATCTGATTTCACCTCTAGCGCAAGAAATATTCATGTGAAAACTCTTCTTCCACAGAGGGGATTGCAACAGCAGTTAGAAGTTGTAATTAGTTTTCTGGTGTTGTTTGATTTTGATAAACATGCACACAACACCACACCCACACATAACCACGTTCACACCCCGTCGGAGCTCAGCTAACCCGAAGGGAACCGGCAGTGTGTTTTTCCATCTGTGTCAGAAAACAAATTCAGAAAGGCTCGGGGATGGCTGGACAAGTTTATCTGACAAGACAAAACAAGATGAGACAAGGAAAAAAAATCACCAGAAAATTCACATGGCTGTATTTGGGATTCTTTTTACTGCTTTTCGACTGCAGAACTGGTGTGGATGCCTTCAGCTGCGATGCTCTGCACAGCCCCAGACCACGGCCCTGCATGGAAGCCTTCATCGAGAGAACACCTCAGAAAGCAGCCACAACACCTCTACCTGTCAGTTCTCAAGGAAGACCCCCAGCAAATAAGCCTAGGAGATAACACCCACCTCTGCAGGCTACTAAAAGTCAGCAGCCCAGCAGAGACGTTGGCTTCATGCCATCCTGCAGCCCTTCACACACCCTGCACCTGCGAATCCCTCTCAGTCCTCAGGTGCTCCCTGCCCAGCACTGCCCCTGGGCGCATCACCTGTCCCCTGGCCACCACCCTCTGTGGCCCACAGGTGTCACTGGCTTATTCCTTTACAGTTATTTTATTAAGGGTAAACCGAACCAGTACCATGACATTTGCAGCTTCTGCCTCAGGCCTGTAAAAAAGCTTGTTTGGCCCAAGATTTACATACAGTTTATGAAAGCATGGGCTGGCCTAATATAAAATTAGAGCTACAATCACTTCCTCCTCTGTGTCCTTAGACCTTCTGGGCTTTCACAATGCTAACTCAGCACTGGGACAAACCCTCTTCCCATCCGCACAGCACGGCTTGGGCTCCATCTGGAGCCACCTAGCTCACACGCGGCTCCTCCGCTATCTCTGGTGGTTTGAGATGTGCAGACACAGCAGAGGAAAGCCAGCAAGTAAGTGCAGACAAACAGAGCAGTCTTCACAGCAGGAAAAATCCCCCACCCTAGCACAGACTTTTGGCTGAAAGATAATGTCTTTGTTCCCAGATCCAAGATGCTGTCACTCCTGTTTCGTTTCGTCTGCCCTAAAAGAAACAGACTTTTCACATTCCTCGTAAATGAAAGGGATTGCATTAAAAAACCTGCTTATTGCTATTTTTTCTTCTTAACAGACACTGCCTGCAGGGTCCCTCCCTTTGGCCAACAGTTTGACAGAAAGCAGCAACAGGCCTGCAAATGAATCCGGTGTGGGGCGTGCACCGTTAGGAGCCTTTATTAATCAAAATGAAGAAGAAGGAAGTTGTTCTGGGTGGATGCTGCAGCACTTCAGCATATTGGAACTGATCAGATAGTGGAGTTGTGGTAAGTTTGCAGATAAATGCTCTGAGATGCCACCAGAGGGTCTCTGTGTAGGTCACAGCCCCGGGTCGTTATAAGCCCGAAATGGCCTTTCGCAAAGACTAAATCTGCCTCCTCCTCCTCTAGGGATATCTGCACAGTAAGAAAGATTGCAAACTTAAAGACAAAAGCATTCCAACCCACCTTCCAAAAGCAAGATGTCAAGATGTTATGTGCTATTCATGAACATTTTAAAGAGCCCAAGAAGACTTCCACGCCCAAGCTCAACAACAACCCATCCAGAGGGACCTCGCATTGTCCTACAGATAAAAGTAATTACAGGTACAAAATGTAAAATACTGCAATAGGGCTGTTTTGCAGAAGAGCAGAAGTTTGAAAATTAAACACTTTTAGTAAGACCATATCTTCCAAGACTGAACGCTCGATAATACAGAAGTACAAATAAGAAATTCAACTGTTTTCAGCTCTGCCTTGCTCCTCACTGCATCGCATCAGCTTTTTCTCAGGTGACATCGACCTTTTCAGTGTCTCAGGTGAAGACCCCAGGTTACAGAGACATGAAATTAGGCCGCAGGAGAGAAGCGGTGTGTATAAAATAAGCCCCAGGTGACAGGAGTCTCATTGTGTCACTGTTGTGATGGGACTTCTCCTGTCCATTGCCATGGGCTACTCAGAAACACTGGTCTTATCACAGTGAGATAAAGCTATTTATTCAGGCTTATAGTGTAACAGCTATCATCCCCTAAACTGTGTATAAACTCGGAAGTCTAAAGATTTATTAACAGTGAAAGAGGAAACACAGGTATCGGGGGGATGGAGAGCTGTCACTGAGCGAATTAGACCCCTCTGGCTAGGGCCCATGGAGGCACGCGTCCCGTCACCAGCACACGCATGTGGCTCTGGAGCAGGCTCCTTCACACCCCCAACCATGCACCGGGAACACAAACACCAGATACGAGCAGCTCAAAGTCCCAGCAGTTGTGTCGCTGCTGGCATTGGTGTCTTTAAGCAAGCAGTGAGGGCAGAGGGGTGAAGGATGGAGCCCGCCAGTTGCCAGCGCCGCATGGCCAGGATGGGCCGTGGTGAACATGAGAAGACAGAAGGCTTTCCTGTCTGGGGAGAGCATTTTAAAAGCTCCTTCCTGTGGTCTGAGAGCTCACAAGCTTAGCAAACAGGCTTTGCTAAAGCTATTTAAAAGCTTCCCTCGCCTGGTTTGGACACAGTCACCCTGCTCAGGGAAGCAATGCTTTTCTGGAGATAGACCCTGCCTTGGGATGTGGTGGAGCACTTCCTGAGGAAAGATGCTTTTAGTGGCCTGGTGGGGACATCCTCCCCCTCAGCAACAAAAAAGAGGACGACACAGAGTCAGCACTGACTGCAGTGACTGAGAAACCAGAGAGGGCCGTGGGACCCAGAGGTCACCGTGGGATCCAGGCAGGGGTCTCCAGCAGCGGGATGGCATCGAGGGTCTCCAGGAAGACTTTCACTCCTTCAGTTGAAGGTGGCTGTGCACCATATGCATTTCTCTGGTGTCACATAGGCTTACAGAGCTCACGTTTCCCTGGCCTGGGCCGTTCCCTCATGCAGCACATTCCTCCATGGTGCTGGGCAGTGGTTTTGGGTGGACGTGTGGTGGGCCACCTGGAAAAGCAGAGCCTGCTGGAAGAGTGAACCTGCTAGAGGAGTGAACCTGGAGGAGCAGAGTCTGCTAGAACCTTTTCTCTGTGTGTTTTGATGGAGTTAAGTGGCTACACCGCAGAAAGGGCAATGAAGAAATGCGATCGAGTCCCATGGGAGGCTGTGAGGAGCCCTGCCACCACTTACAGAGCCACAGCATCAGGGGCTTCTGTGCTTCAGCCCTGCAGCCTCAAACCCGTGTTTGAACAGGACCAGAATGACGACCTCACATAAGTTGCAGCTTAAGATTTCCTGAGGTTCCCAAGATGGTTGTGGGAAGCCAAGAGTTCTAAGTTCTTTGGAAAGTCCCAACAGTGCCTGTGATGACAAAGGGCATCTTTGGGCCGCACCCAACCAGCTACAAGCCAGTCTGCTTCTCCTTACAGTGACATTTTAACATCAGAGGTTTTGTAGAAGGCACTTTGCCAGTTCTGTGCTAGCTCTTCCTGCAGACGGCTGATAGAGAAAAGAGTGGTTTCAACTATCCGACCCATTCAACGTAGTCTGTGTTCATGAAATGATTTGGAAACTGGATTAAAAAGTCTTGATAGCACTCAAGACAACATAGCCTAACAGTGACAGCTAACACGCAGCAAGGAAGTGGGGTTCTCTTTGTTCCGTGCATTCTCCTTAAATGCCCTATAATTATTTGCAACATAAAAATTCCTTTTCCTCCTGGTTCCCATTTTGCTATCACCATTATTCACGGTACGACTGTGCCCACACCTGCACGTCTGGTGCTATGCATAACTCTATGTGGTAGAGGCCAGGAACCTGCTGTGGTAGGCACTGGTCACCCAGGCAGAGGCAAGGCCTGCCCTGAAGAGCTCACAACTGCAATGGAAGATTAAAATGGAAAGATAAAATGTTAAATTCTCAGCTGAATGCCATCTAGATTCAAGTGAAGGAGAGGCAGTAAGAATGACCAGAGCCAGTTTTTCACCATGTTCACCTTTCAAACTTGGCTTACAGGATGATGTCCTAGGCACTATTCTACAGCTGAGAGCATTTTTTAGCTGTCTCTGGCAAAAGGGGTGTTAAGAAACCTACACACAGGGATTTAATGGGACATTAAGGACAGATTTACACCTCTTTGTACTCTTTGAGTGATACAAATAAGATAAGTGCCACAATCTTTATCAGTGAAATATTGGTCTTGTTAGTTGCTCACAGTCTGCTCCAGCGGTGCAGTTACCGCTGCCTCTCTTGCCACAAACATCACAGTCACAAGATGCCTGATGACCACATGAGATGAGTCTCATTCTTGCTTTTTAATGCAGAAAGTTACTGGCCAGATCAAATGCATCATCACTGCATGAGACACAAAAGCAAAGCTCTACATCCATGAGCACAATCTGCCTAGGGACATAGTGCACATTTCAGAGGTGTTAATCTCAAGGTACTGGTCAACTTCTGACCCCAGCAATCACTTCTCCATCTTCAGAACCTCCTTCTTTGTCAGAAATACAGCAGTTGCAATTTGAGTGAGCTTTTTCTTTACTGTTTTGTTCTAAAATTTTGGTGTGGTTCAGCACTGTGGGGACCATGTAGACTTGGTCAGACAATTCCAACTAAATTATCTTCCCCACAAAAATGTCTTACTTTCTCCTTTTGGAGCTACTTTTCCTGATAAAGCATATGCTGTGTCAGGGGAAGTGGGGAGAGGCCAGTTCTTTCTGGTCTGAAGATCAGGGCACCCTTCTTAGAGGAAAGAGTTCCAGGTTCAGGTTCAGCTAATACTTGACTACCTGACAAATAGATTATCTTTTCTCATGTCTGTTTATAAAAACAAAAACTAAGCCAAAATATAACCTTGAGAGGCCTTCTTGTTGACATACTAAAAGAAGGAAAAGTTCTAAAATCTCAACTGTTTTCATGAGATGGCATGAAAAGCATTTCACATCCCCCTCAGAGTTCAGAGCCCAAGGTGCTGCAAGCAGGGCATTTTAACCAATATTTAATTTAGCTATACTCACCTCTTAAGAGTGAGCAGCAAAGTTCCATGCATTAAGAACGATCTTTTGCGATGCCCATCTTGACAAGCAGTTTTTACCCGCACAAACACTGCTGCTGAGTGCTAGCACATCAGTACCTGCATCTGCAAGGACTGAGATAATAGGCTACAGAATTGCACTGTGCACTTACAATAGCAATTTTTCTTAAAATTGCTTAGGAAAGGATTGAGATCATTTGACTGTAAGATCCTTCCAAAACTTAAGTTTATTTTGATGTTGCAGAGAGCTTGAGCAGACCTAAACTGAAAGAGCTTTTGGACTGCCTCAGTCTGCTCATCATTATAGTTCAACCAAAGCAGTAACTCTATCACCTGGGCTTTCACAAGCAGACAAATATCTCATCTTAGAACTGGTTCATTAAAAATGTCAAACCTAGCAACCCAGCTTGGGCAGACTAAAGGGCCATGTCTTCCATACAGACAGTGCTGCAGGGTGTCTAATCACCCAAGCTGGTGATTTATAACTGCAAAGAAATTAGTTGGTTTGCAACTTGTAACAACTCCTCAAAGAGTTAATCCCTTTAGAAGAGGAACCTACACTTTTCATGGGGTTTTAAGAAGCTTATAGTCTGCGAGGGACAGCATTTAAGGCAATGTAACTGATTTTACCCATCTCTTCCCCTATTCCCAGAGTAACTGCCATTCAGGATTCCTGGCTTTTTGTGTTTCTGTCTTAAATTATACCCAGGCATTTAAATTCACGGAACTGCTGAGACAAAATCCACTGAATAAGTTACTTGTTCTAAGTTAGCTGCCCAGCTAAAGCACAGAAATATCTCTGATGAACTGATGTGCAGCTCATATCCAGAAGTATTTTTCTGGACTGTGAATTGTTGGAGAGTTGCCCATAATTCATACAGCTGGAAAGAGATGGTTTTGTTCATTAGGCAGCATTGTCAGTCTGCACCGGATATCTGTGTGATCAGTGGCCTCAACACAACTAGGACGGGCAATTCCATAGCTGAAGGCTGGATAACGGCATTGCTCCAGTGGAGCTACTCTGGATTTACAGTGGGGAAAGTGAGGCTGGAATTTGGACAATCAATAAGGGGTCACTAAGTCCTCTTTTCAGCTTTTTTTTTTTTTTTTTTTTCTCCAGGACAATGAAGCTAACGAAAATGATACCGGACCGAAAGCAATGTGAAGTGGCCGTTGCAGACAGTTAGCACATCACACAGTGTTCTCATAAAGAACAGGGAGTTTCCACCTGGGAAATTCCCTCAAACTCTATGTTTATCCCCGTGAAAGATGAGCAAGCAGCCAAGTAAGGGAATGCGAAGATACAACTGCTCTAAAGGAAGATGAACATTTGACTGCAGAGAGAGAACGCTTTCTAAAATCAGAATGATTTTAAAATTTAACAATCAAGAAACAACAGATAACTTAGATGTCAGCGTGGCCAATGGAGGCTAAAACGTAAACACCCGATGAGAGATGCTCAGGTTGTTCACACTCGACCTTCCGGCAAGCCAGCAGAATAAAATCTGTGGTGACGGATATTTTATAAACCACAGCACAAAAGAAAACAGAAACAACCAAGCTTACACAGGAGCTCTAAGGCTGCCTAACCAACACCTCAGGTAGCTCTGAGAACACTCTTTAGCCTGGCTGTTTCCATACCAGACGTGTCTCCAACGCTGCGTGAAAAGCCCCACCAAAACCAAGGCAAAGTCTCTGGGCAGCCTTTTGCAGAGCAGCAGCCCCAACACTGGCATTTTGTTCCCACAGCCCAACACCGTGCAGAAGGGTGGTGCAAACAATCGCAGACTGTCAGCTTTTAGTTGAAAGGACTGTTCTTTTAGTTAGGATAAACTTCTCAGTCAGACATCTCAAATCACAAATACTAACAATTTTGCCACCAAACAACGAGGAATTTCCCAGCCAAAATAAAGCCTCACCGAGTACTACTCATCATCAGGACCTTCTGTTCCCTTCATTTTTCCTCCCTCTTGTCTCTGAGATGTTCCTTGATTGTTTTTACTTCTTTTTTTTTTTTTTTTTTCCACTTGAAGTTTCCTGCCCTCTTCCTTCTGGATGCCAGGAGCCACGCCGGGCCACCAGCCCCTGCTGGCTCTGAGAACAAACCACCTGCCTCCTCCGTGGCTGTGCGGGTGTCTGCCATGAGCCGCTACTGCACAGGGCTGGATGCTGGCAAGGGCCCTCTGGGAGCTGAATGAGACCTTTACAGTGTGATCCTGAGTCAGTGCCTGGACCGGCCATCCAGGGGACAGAACAAGTTAGACTTGGAATTTAAAAATTAATGTTACTCTGTGGAATTCAGAATAACTATGGGATTGGAGCACTCTGAGGAAAGCAGCTCCACAGCTAGTCCAAGACATGGCCGGAGAGCACTCCCCTAGCTTCACGCACACACATTTGCAATGTCTGGCCTAGCTCCTGAGAGCGGGTGCTGGATTTAGGACCTGGCCATCAAGTGCTGTCTTTAAATGATGTGCTAAGAATGGTGAAATGCCACTGAAGACTTTCCAAAGCTCTGATTCCATAGCTCATACATCCTGCCGCTGCCAGACTTGTTTCCAGAATGTAAACTGATTCCCTGCTCAACAGGGAAACATGAGAGCCCCTACATCCACCAGAAAGAAAAAAGGGAAGTGCCTTGGTCACAATCCTTCCTGCTCTGCCTGCTCTGCAGCCAAGCCAGAGGCACTGACCTCAAGAATGGGTTTCTTAAAAACTTCAGGAAACTTCAGCTACCTGGTTCAGCTTTGGCATTTTAGTCTTCTCCATTTCCATTACATCTAGCTGAAAACAGGCAGGTTTTCTGTACCTGCCCATGATTCTGAATCTAAATCATTTCTGGACATCAGCTGCTCTTGCCCACAGCCACCAGAACCAACGGGGCATCACACACCGGTGCAGGAGTCTCAGCTGGTGAGCGATGATAGAAGATGAGAGCTTTTGTCTGCAATCTGTGCGTGCCTAAGAGTGCTAAGGAGATAACAGGAAACAGTGAGGTTAATAAATGACACATCAAGGAATAAATATTCCTAGATTATGCTTAGCATATATTGGGTACAATTAATACAATTGCTTTGAGTAAATGATATTAAGAAAGCTTACAAGCTACCAGTTTTGTAGCTTTACACATAGTACTGACAACATCACTCAAAGATTTGCTGATTTTACTGGTGGGGAAGCAGAAGTTCCATAAGTTTTCTGAGGCCACACAGGAAGTAAGTGCTCGGCTTTATAACTCCCAATCTGCTTTCTGCTCCATCCAGCAGCCCATGCTGACTCACTGCAGAATGTGTATTTCCAGCAAACTCTTAAGAGAAAGAGGAATCCAAAGAACAAAAGGTACAGATAAAGCAATAATTCTGAGAAACAAATGCTTTTTGCCACTCAGAGAACACGAGCCATCTTCTGTTGAAGTTGTCACGCTCACCAGTGTGTTGGCCAGAAATACGAGCACGAGAACACAAGGAGATTGCTCTGACACAGTTTTTAGCAAAGCTGCAAGTCAGGCACAACAGCCTTATGTCACGAGAGTTCCGTAACAAAGAAAATGGTTTAAAATTCAGACAATCCAGAACTGTTCCCTTTCATGCAGATCCTGGCATCTGCAAGACTGTAAGAAACCCGCAGCGTTATTCCACCTTCTGGGAGACCATCACTGCTCCTAATACACATGGCTGCTCCTCAGGGATGGACCTATTTGCACCTGATGGAACATCAAAAGTAACAAACTTGTTGTAGGCAAATTAACAATTTAAATATTAACTTCTCCTGAAGACTAAATAATTTAGGAAACCTAAGAAAATTAAATGGAACAACTGACCCTTCTGTTTCAAAGACTTTTTAAGTTAGACATTAACCAAGATGAGTGTGAGAGAAAATGCTGATAACGTGAGAGTACCACAGCCAGACCACCTGGCATCTGGCTCTGTAGTAGGAATAAAGACTTCATTTCCATTCTGTGAGGAGTTTTCATCCATAAAAAATCCACTTCCTTTCCTAAGCAAGCAGAAAGGAAATGCCCAGCCTGACGCAGCGCTCTCAATAACCAGAATGGACTCACAGAGGCTGTAACACAGAGCTGGAGCTGCGAGCTGCCTGCTCCACGTTCCCTCCTCTGGCTGCATCTAATTTACGCTTGCACAACTTAAGCCACGGGATAAATCCCAAGCAGGGATTGCTGGCAGATCCAAGTATTGACAGCACTCTCTTGTGCTTTGAGAGAGAGACTGAGATTCAAGCAGCAAAAATTATCTGCGAGCAAAAACCAGAGAGTAGAGAATAAAGAACTGAATGGCCCCGTTTGAACTTGTCTTTGGGTAAAGCCAAGCAGCTGAAAGAGCTCCTGATCCAATACCCGAATGCAAAAAATAGACGGGGAAATCACATATTCTGATACTTAAATTAGAACCTGACATTCTAAACTTACTGTGCGTGTCAGGTCAGAACCAGACACTACTGCTGCTACCCATCCGCCTTTCAGAAGCACAGCCTTCTGAGCCCCACTACAAATAAACATCTTACGTGATGTTACAAAGAACTTTCCAATCAAAAATCTTACCATTTCAGTTTCTTATCGTTGACAGTTTTAGTCAAGAGGAAAAGCTCCAGCTCTGCATGTGCTTTTTGTTACAGAACTGGGAATATTTTGCTCCTTTCAAGAGCTCCAGTAAAATGATGCTTAGATATCTATGTTTAGAAGAATGAAAATGAAAACATTTTCCACTAAACTGTCCTTGCCTGGAGCACATCCATGTCTGCCCAGTTTTTCTCAGGAACATCTGCAATCTCTAAGGAAGCTGCTAATCTCTCTCTCCAAATCTTTTCCCTTGCTCTTTTTGATCCCTTACTTTCAGCATTCTTCCTTCATGTGCCACAAAGTTGCATCGAACCTCAGATCCTAATTCTTCCTTGCCTACGAAAAAAGAAATCAAAACCAACCAACCAACTAAAAAAAACTAACAGGGGAAGTTACTCGCATAAAATTTTTCATGAATATGCTCTATGTTGTGCCGCAGTGGCTGTCACATATGGTTTGTGACCCCACGCTGGCCATGCAGAGATAACAGCCCGCACAGCACGGACTCCACCTCCTCTCATCCCCACTGCTTCACCAGGTGTGCAACCTTGTCTCCTTGGGAAGCGCCAGGGCATTGCTGAAAAATACAAAACATAACCCACGGTAAAAAAGCAATTGGTTCTACCAGCTCACCGACACTGCCAGTAACGAGGAACCACACGGGTCCCGCCTCTTAACATCTGCTTTGGCCTCAGGGGACTAACTCTGTCCTATGTCAAAAGTCTTGCAGTGGAAGGGGAGCATCTCCAGTGCTGTATGTCCACTCTGGAAGGTGGTAGACCTAAGGCATCCCTGCACACTGTTCTTGTGACCTATGCTGCTGCTGCCAGCTGAAAGAGTTCAGAGGCTACTGCCCCGTGACACGGAGCAGGGACTGGCCTCCATCTGCACCACTGTCTGGAGTCTTGTAGGTGGTGCACGAACTCCTCAGATCCACCAGCCTAAACCAGATTCAGTTTGTCCACAGGTCAGAATTTGGAAATTTTCTGCAGAAAGCTGAGCACAGAATCATAGAGTCATTGTGGTTGGAAAAGATCTTCAAGGTCATCAAGTTCAACCATCAACCCCACCAAGAAATTGAATGGTGCTTTGTGTCTATAGTCTTTCTCATAAGAGAGAGGTGTACTTGTATCCTCATCTAGATCTCTCTCTCTTACGGTTATTAAATCATGAGCAAGTTAACTTCTGCAGCATGTTTCTTAACAACACAGAACATCTTGATTTTAAAGGAATGTGGATCTTTGAGTCCAGCTTCTGGCTCCACACAGGACCACCCAAAATCCAAACCTGATGTCTGAGAGCGCTGTCCAAATGCTCCTTGAACTCCGGCAGCGTGGGGTGTGAGCTGGGGAGCCCATTCCATGCCCACACATGACTTAGTTTGATTTAGTGAGGGCACCAAAATAATCCAAGGTATCATTAGGGAAAGGGAGTAAAGCTGAAAACAAGGTTAGCTTCTTGTGTCATTGTTACAGGAAAGTGCAAATTAAAAAGATGAGTGCTAGCAGTGAACTGGAGCCAATTCATAAGCCGCTCTTCAAAATACAAAATCTTCTACCCCAAAGAGTGTTCAGCAGAGACTAGACTAAGCAAGTGGAGATAACTGGCAGAGTACAATGGTTCAAATAAGACAGAGAGCGTGCAGTAAGCAATGGAGGTGGCAAGGCAGAAAGAAGTTACAGGGAAGAAATGTTTTATGAACAGAGCTCCTGGCACATATGAAATGGGGTGGTCTAAAGCCTAGGTGAAGCACGACAGGCATGAAGTGGAGGGCAGGAGATGAGACAACAGGGAGGAGCAGAACTGGGAAGAATGCAGTGGGAATGCAAGTAACTTTCTGGTGGGGCTGGCTGGCACGGCTCCCGAGCCACGTCCCCGGGGTCAGATGGATGCGAGCACTGGTGCAAGGGGCAGGGAAACACATCGGGAACAAAGCAGGAGAGGACTGGGTGCAGGCAGGAGACAAAGGCTGCGGCCTAGCACCCCGACTTTAGTTAAGACTTAAAAACTGTCTTGCTGGTAAATTGTTTTCCTGGCTTAAAAATACATGTAAAGGGTGGGAATAATTTTTTCCTACCTGCTCTACTGAAACACAGCTTGTTGCCTGGAGGGAGGAAAGAGCTTTCAAAACTTTACCCCTTCAAATTTCAGAACATAGATAAAGGCCAAGATCTTCTATGAAGATATTCACCCTTCTGGCAGACTGACTCCAAATGCCCAACATGCAATTCCTGGAAAACCTGAAACTATACAGAACAGACACCTCTCTAGCGTTATTGCTGGATCTCCTTTATCCTCAGACTGTTTGCTCCATCTGCAAGGCATTCTGGAGGACCAGGGAAAACCAACAGCAACAGTTCCCTTAACCATTACTGCATTTCATATAGAAACTGGACATGGTATCAGTCCTTAACTAAACAAACTGTACCACACTAGTAAGAGTTGATCACGTTGTAAATCAGACAGCACAACACTAAAAACCAAAGGGAGCTGACTTAACAATGTGAAACTGAAGAACTCACTCACTGTGAAAACAAAGGGGCCAGGCCAGGGAGGCAGGTAACAGGACCTACATCTCCCAAAACTGTACAGGAGACCAAGAAAATAGGTCAGTAAGACAGTGCAATGAATAAAAACAGAGCTGGCGGTAGATTAAATAGCGATCTGATGAGAAATGACAAAACCCAGAATTCCTTAAATTAGACTTACTCCAAGCTGATCTCACTGGAGGCCTTGCTAGCTATCCCTAAATCTCCTTCTGGCACAGGAGTGCAGGGAGTATAGACACACACATGCTCATTATCTGAGTACATTTGCAGACTGCAATTCTAGTAAACATTAGATTAAAAAAAAAAAGTTCCTTGAACTTTGTTTGAAACAAAGAATAAAGCTTGGACTTCTGCTACAATTATCAATTCTGAAAACAGCCCTCAGTCCAAGCCCCATGTTAGCCACTGGTGTTCATCAACTGACAGAGGGACTGAAGCCAGGACCATAAATGGGCAAACCACCAGCTCTGCAACAACCCCGTCCAGCAGGACCGAGCAGGCCTCAGACAAGCTCACAGGGCTTTCAGGACGATCCTCCATTATCCTTCCTGCCCACTAAGGAAGCTGTCCTTGCCAGCTGGAGCCTATGGATGTCCACACACTTCATTTTCTGACTGAAAGTATCTGTACCAAAACCAGCCAGGCCAGGCATTCAACCTGCAATGAGACAGTAACAACGTGGGGAAGAGCACCCAGCACCTCACAAACGCTAACAGAAATCAGCTCCCTTTATGAGCTAGTTTTGTTCCCAGGCGCACACTTGTTACACCAGCACAACCTTTAAACACTGCTGCCTCACAGCACTGCGAGCCTCTGCCATCTACTGGAACACCGACCTGCCAGGGGCCACAGCGTGATCTGAAAAACCCTCACGCTGGGGAAGCTGGCTGAACGAGGAACCCCAATTCTACAGTTCAAAACAAATGAACCATGGCTTTCGTCTTGCTTTGCATTAAGAGAATGTCATCTATTCTTTTTTCTTTGGCAAAGGAAAATGAGAAGGATTCCTCTGCAGGAGGAACCAGCACGGCCTGCACACGAGCAGCTGTTAATGCAGGCTCACAGTCAAACACGCCGTTGTCCGAAATAGCAGCGTTACAGACACCGAAAGGCAAGAAGGGCCAGCTCAGGTTGCACCCCTATGAAACAGCACCGTTGCAAGCGGGTGAATCCTCCTCCCTGCTGGGAGGCTGCTACTGCTCGTGCTTCTTGCAGGCACCGGGGCTGGCTCTGAGCAGTGATTCATAAAGGCACCGCACTGCTCGGCCTCCCCTGCTGCTGCCTTGGCTCACTGCGTTCATTTCCCTGCTATTTTCTGCAAACCGTGGCACACAACAAATCCTGCTCCAAATGTCTCCTCGTTTTTTCTCATCCGGAACGTAGCTGAAAATCGCACACTGGAAGAACGTGTCACTGGAAGTCACAGCAGCGACTTCTTCGTGCGTTCACTTCCGCAGAAATTCTCATTTGTTGCTTTTTAGTTACGGCAGCTTTCAATAGAGTTCCAATTACCTGGCAGTAACGAGACCCCGTAATTTTGCCTCACCGTAGTCATTAGGAAATACTGTTTTTTAATGACTTACAATGAATACCAGCAGTAGAGAGGCATTTTTCAGGGCTCTGCATGCAAGCTGCTTCAGCTGCAGCACCAGAGCCCAAGTTGTGCCTTGCTGAGAGCACCGACTATGCCAGTCAATCTCACGGTCTCCCCGAGACTTCTTGTTTTCATCTCAGATTTCTGTGGCAGCGTGACCCTGGGAACACTTCACTCCCCAGTAAGGAACAGCAAAGAACTACCAGTTCCTTGCATTTGTTTCCTAATACTGCAGATTTCAAAAGCGTCTGTCCCTTGAAGCATTTGTAAGAGCACTACTAAAGATGCCAGACAGCACTAATTCAGCTGAAATGTTTGAGACAACACACGCTCATACCACCTGCAAGTGCACGCACAGAATTATCTCCACCATCTCTAGAAATGAATTTTATATTAATAGAGATTTGAGATTTATGATTCCAGGGTATTTCAGCACTTACCATGTTTACAGAGAACTGCGGGTTATGAAACTCTGCGATGACGCCTGAATTCTTCTAGAAAGCCCCAGCATCAGGGATGAGAAATGTAGTTACAACTGACAACAACCATTTCTGCAACGTAATGGATTGCTTATGAAATTTCACAAAGCGCATCCCAAGGAACCAATCAACAGGGATTAATGTGGAAATGTAAGACTGATGGAAAAGCATTCTGACACAATTCTCAGATCATTTAAGACTTATTTTAATCACCAATTTCAGTATGAATCAATGACAGTTTAACAAAGAGCTGGCTTCAGAAACAGGAACAACTTCAGAAACAACTGGCTGCAGAAAGACATTGCCTTGTGTGTCATCCAACAAAGAAGTCAACTTTAGGTAGCACAAAGCAATTGCATCTAAGCAAATCCAATCACAGCCTTTAAGATGCTCAACTGTACTTAATTTTGAGGTTAATGTTAAAATGAATGTTGATTTTAAATACATGCTAGACTTGTAAGTTTTGAATATGAGGCAATATTACCCTCTTTTTTTTTTTTAGTTTGAAGGAGAGTTTTCACTTGCAATCTGTACTTCAGGATTATGTTATAGAATTTCTGAACAAGTTACTCAATTTGCATTTCTCTAACATTTTATGACCAAAAATATTTTGGTTAGAAAAACACCTACCGAGCTAACTAGGCTGTCTACAATAGACAGGTGAGCTGATTATTTTTTATTTATTCGAGATGAAAACCAGCCAGAGCGATTAGTCCTCCCATGCAAAAATCAAACTCCAACTTAGCTGCGTTAATTGTAAATTCTGTTTCAATGCTTTTACGTGAAACCATGTTCCTTCTCTCCTAGGAGCTTTTTGTGATGACACTCCTCACAGTGCCAGACCACATCTAGTAATGAAATACATGTTACATTGCAGCAGCCACAAACAGTGCCCATCCACGACAGTCACACAACAGCTCATCCTCTTCTACAGAGCAAACTATCAATATGAGTGACAACAGAAGCCCCTGAAAATAAAAATGACACGATATGTGAACAAGTTACCATGAGGTAAGGTGTGATCTTGCCATGGAATAAATGTGAGCACAGGGACAGCCCACTGCAGAGTAGCCTTTGGGTCTCCATTTTACACTCCACTTTATCTTATTCACCAAGTTCTCTTACAGCACTTGAAAAAGAAAAGCACTTAATCTTTCCATGACTGTTTTCTCTCTCAATTCCTTCTTCTTCTTAGTCTGAGAACAGCTCAAGACAAGAACCTGTCTTGTATCTGGAAAGTGCCCAGCAAAATGGAATCCCTGGATCAAGATAATATTTAGATACAATAATAAATAATAAAAGAAATCTTACTGACCTACAGGTGATCTAAACTGATTCACTATGCTGAAATAGTGAAACTCCCTATGACAACAGCTTCAAGAGCAAGTAGCTTAAAGTCCGTGTTCTGTTCCTCTAAAAAGGACAGATTGCATTCCTTGAAACCTAATGTTTGAGAGGCAAATTCATTCTTTAGAATCTTTAAAAAGGAAGCTGGAAATATAATAGCCAGTAAAAGGTATAGCTGTCCTTTGTTAATAACAGGTGCATGCTCACTTCTGGTCAGATGTTTATCATGTCGGTACCTCAGGCAGTGGCAGTCCTTACACCCAAGCCTGCTTTTCTTGGTTGTATTTTGTACCCCCTCACAGGCAGTCTTAGATCTCAAGCGGCCTTTAGAGGACTTGTTCAATACCTGAAATCTTAGATAAAAGACAGACGGTGCGGCGTGAAAACAACACTGAAAAAAAGCAGGCAAATCTAAAGAAATTGTGTTCCAAAACCCCATTTGGGCCAACTGCACAGCTTCCACTTCTTGGGGGCAGAACCTCCCAGCTTCTGAAAAGCTTATGACCAAGGCAAAACAAAAAACCTTCTGTAAAACGGGGCCACATCATTACTGCTGCGTTAAAGTAATAAACCAAAACATATTTAGTAGACATTTATTTGTGGCATTCACCCACACTGAGAATACAATTACAAATTATGCAGAGAATATATATCAAAAGACAGCGTGATTATTCCAGATACAGGGTATCGTTAACAGAAACGTACTAATCCAGAGAAGTAAATGTAATTTAGAGATGGGTTTACATTTCTCTGTTCATGAACGGATGTACTACAATTGAAATATTCAGAAGAAGAGTACGCTGCTTTGTTGGTGGTGGTTTCTTCTTGTTTTAAGAGGCATTCCTTTGTGTGGTTTTGTGACTGCTAGGAAAGCATTGTTTCATCAACCTCCGGCTGAAGAAATGAGATCAAGAATTATTCAGATGCAGTTTAGAACGGGCCCCATCTTAGCGAAGCCCATGGCACACCCCAAAGCAAAGACAGCAACCCTCTTCACTCAAACCCAGTAGCAAGAAGGGAAAACGTACATGGTAGCAGAACAGAGTGATGTAATTACTTCTAGCAATACTTACTGCAATTTATAATGTTATAAATATTTGACGTTATTTAGCAACAATTCTGGAGTGGTTAAGTAAAAAAAAAATTCATTAGGTTTACAGAAGTTAATTTTTTTGAGATTTTGAATGCAACTAAGGGAGTTGCATGTCTAATCAGCTTGGAAGGAGAGGATCTGCTTTCTTTGAAAACCTACAACTGTTAAGCAGTATCATCCTGGCCTTCATAACAGAGTATTTAACTGATTCACGTCCTTGGGTTATTTGCAAATAAAGGATTTCACAGCTTAAGTACAGAATGGGACAGGATTTCTTTTCATACAATATTCCTAAATATTAACATTTAAAATATTTTTATTCCACATGCTCAGCAAATACATAATTCATAAGCCTGTAAGTGCTGTCTGAAAACAACTGAAATGAAAAGTAATTCTAGAAAGGAATTCCAGTCAATCGAGTCCTTTCTGCAAATGTGAAAATGATACAATTGCTTGGTTCCATGTGGTCCTGGCGGAGGACAACATTTATCCTTCATGACATGTTTCACAGAGACAGTGGCCTTACAGAACTGGTATATACAGAGCAGAACACCTAAATCACTTTTTATCCACCCTTACAAAGAAAGGTTTACTTAGTAACAATTCAGCAAAAAGGCAAATTTTTCACCCTAGAGGCTGAACGATTTTCCTTCTAAAGCACTACAAACAGCTTTGTTCTACAAAATTTTCTTCAGGCAGATATTAACATCAAATTCATCCAGGGAAGAAACACTACGTTAACCTAATAAATAAAGGAGTGGTCTATACATTGAAGACATAGTAAGACCTATTTCTCATTCTTTTTATAAACTAGCAGATGTGAAACTATGGGGAGGCACTGAAAGAACTATGAACCTAGAGCTTAGTACTGTCTATACACCAGAATGCATCATTAGATCATTCTGATTTGTAGAGGACTTTTCAAAGAGTGTATTTCTTTCAACTGAAGCTCACATTATTATGCAACAATAGATTTCCCTCTCTTCATACGGAATAGAAATCAAATTTGTTTCTGTACTAGGTTACATATTTCATGCTCAAGAATTTAATATTCATATGAAAGACCTTTTCCAATCGTAGTATTTCATCAGAGAGGATTATCTTCACAACTTGCTTGCAAGTTAAGTCAGAGGTAGCGTAGGAATGCTTTAGAATTTAGTGTTTTACTTGAAATGAGTTAACCCCTCTTTCAGAGGGGTTAATAGTAAGTACAAAAGGCAAACAGTATGTACAGCTGCCACTGTCTGCACCAAGAGAAAAATTCCAAGGAGCTCAAAATAAGGTTACAACACAGAACAGCACAATGCACATCTTTCCATTTGCTTCAGTGCACCAGCTCGGGCTGATTTTCTACAAAAGGAAGCACCCCACTGACATAGTAGGCTATTCCAAGAGACAGAAGAGCAATGACAATGATCAGTAGCAGCACTCTCCAGAAGCCCAGGTCTTCCACAAACTCTTGCCATGTGGTGCGGAAACTGGAAAGAACTCCTTCCCCTTGCTGCAGGTTTGGATTAAGGAGGGAATGGCTTTCCATTGCACTACAAAGGATTAAAGTTAAAAATACATCAGAGTAAAAGAATGCACCTTTAAGTATGACAGTAATCCTGCTCAGAGCAACTGAAACATTCTAAATTAGACCCTAAACCCACCTGCAGATTTGTCGCGTTGCCCCCGCTAGATCAAGACAAGGCAGATGAGGGAAGGACTCCCAGCTCCAAACTCCAGGTAACTGAAGGGCTGTTCTACTGAGCAGGGCACAGAGCGGTACTTCTGTCTGTACAGCTGCTCCCAGCTGGCAGCCTTGCCACCTAAGCACCCTCTGAAAGTCAATGCTCGTAATTCCCACTAAGCGTGGTTTTATAAATTTAATGGGGCATAAGGTAAAACCTCAAGGGGCACGGCTCTTGTTAATAAAACGAGAAATTACAATCTAAAAGTAAACTGCTGAATGAAATGGAAACTATCACCCAGATCATTTAGATTCTGAACTATGTGGTAATCTTTATTACTGTCTGCATTTCTTTGTTAGAGGCCTCTTCTCCAGCTTAAAAATACCACAGAAAAGAATACATTTGAAAAAAAAAATCAGAAACTTCCTCATTTTCACAAGTTAGCATTGCTGTTTTCTGCCACACGATGCTCATCAGATTGCTCTGAGGTTTTAACATTCCACCATCAATCCATCACGCTGCTCCCTTAAACTGCCAGACTATAAATTAGAGACTGGAACTCTCACTTTTAAATGAGAAAAATTAGAGTGATGGAGTCATCTCTGCCACAAATCATCTTTAGAAAAACGCAAGTTGTTTCAAATACTGCTTGGCTTCTCGTGCCCTCCCCACTTTGCTGGTTTCACAACTGGTTTATAATAGGAAACTATTTCTCTGCTGCTTTACGAGGCACCTCACGAAGAACAGAAGAGCCTTTCTCATCGCTTCATGTCACTTACGTACCATTTCAGCCGTCTGCACAGTCCTTCTCACTTGAGTGAAATCACACACAAGTGTTTACAGAATCATGCTCTGACAAGCACAGAAAGGGGATGGTGAAACCAACTGCGTACACAGTGAAGTCAAAGTCAAAGCAGAAGGTAAGCAGAACAGGAGAACATTTTTTCCTCTCCTCTAATTGCTTTCAGTTGCCATATTCCTACGTATCTCTCACAGCAATAAAACCAGAAAACCTACAGGAAAAAGTAATTTCCAAATCATAACTGTATATGTGCTGTTGTTCACCAATTGTGTCATCGGAGATAACAAATTTACCAATGGCTGTTATCAGAAAATGGTCTCATTTGTGAATCTCTCTTCCAAGATTATACCACAGAAAAATGTCACACGATTCACACGTTTTTTTCTTCTCAGAAAGTACAGCCATGGAAGAACAATTAACCTATGCTCCCATGGCTTACTGCAGCATTGCAGTGTGATGTGCAGAAAATGTCAGAAATTGCCTACTGAACAGCTTGCCTTTCCTGCTTTTAAAATATTTACTTTGCTGTAAAGCTATTTTAGCTTGTCCATAGCTGCAGGATTTAGTCATCTTCCTTGCTTATGATTTCTCAATGAAAACAAAGGCTTTCTTAGAAGACAGCCAATGGTGTAAGACAGCCCCGCTCACCCAGTAACTAGTTAATACATAACCACAGAGAGGTTAAATAAAGGTGCAATGCAATTCAAGTGAAAAGATCACATGCCTGCTCGTTAAATAGAAAAGGGGACAGAGAAAACATCTTTGATATTTTATACAGCAACTTAATTCAGAGCAATGGTATTCAAGACATTTTTTTCATATGACAGATTACATCTGCTTAAGAAATGGTACTGCAGCCAAGCATCCTGCGGAAGAGTTTGTGCCACGCAGCCCAGGTGGATGCTCTTTTCTGTTTCCAACATAATATGAAAGTTCACCTTTGGATGCATTTGTGGCACGATCTCTGGCCATGCTGGGCTGTGCAGAGGGACAGGTCACCCGAGCTGAAAGACAGAGGTGAGCTCTGCCTCCTGACAGCACAGGGGGAGCGCAAAGCAAGAGAAATTAGATCGGAGAACCACGTTTTGGCCTCTGCTTCCAGAGCAGCAGCAACCATGTGAAAAAAAGAGAAATCTTAAATCAGCGACTGCTGCTCAAAAGTGAAGCTCATGGTTTCCAGAAAGAGTAATCATTATTTTTCAGTCGGTTTGTGCATAATGCAAGGGGGAGGGAGCAAGGAAGACAAAAGTCATTCATCTGAGCAAAATTCATCTGAGCAAAATTCATCTAAACTGTGAAAAAAAATGTGAAGAGGGAGGAGTGAAACTGTGGAAGACTGAAAAGCCAACTGTTACAGAGACATTATTTATTGACAAAGCAAACAGCATACAAGCACACTTGCTTTTGCTGCTGTAGGCATCTGTTATTTGTTATTCTAAATATAATATATTTGGGACATTTAAACACATTCACAAACAAGCTGGATAATGCACTGTTTATATGCCTCTGCCTCTCCCCAAGGAGAACTGCTGACTTCCTTGCCAAGCCAAACAATCTAACATTTATGAAGGTCAAATAACAGAAAGGAAGCTATGTTCATTAAAGTGACACCATCAAATAAAAAAAATCATAATTTAGATGGGACTGAGGCTTTTGTCACACGAAGTCAGACAGAAATTACGTATGGACCAAACAACTTTCAGGAAAATGTAGTTAATTTAGAAAGATAATATGGAGAAAATCCAATATTTTATACCAAAGTAATTTTGACAATTTTGTAAATTTTGTATTTCAGGGTTTAAAGCAGTTTCTCTGATGAGTGGGGTCCAATTTCTTCTCCCTTGTCAAGTTTTTTCCTATGGCATCCCAATTGTCTTCTGGGTTGTCTATAGCTCACTGCTGAAGTAAGACACTTCTTTCTGTGTCAGTATAATTTACAAAAACTTTAAGCAGGCACAGTCCCAGAACTAGACCTCCAAAATTCACTACTAACTTCCCTCTAACCCAATACTTTCCCTGAAATCATCATGTCTCCTTTAACTACCTCTATCCACCACAAAACTCATATTTTATTCTCCATCTTTTCCAGGACTATACCAATAGAAATGTTATAAATAGCACCATTTCAAAGCATTTATTCAAGCTCAGATAGATGAAAAGCCTGCTATCCTTTCTTTGCACAGACAATCCATCTTATTGAGAGCCTGGTAGGTCAGCGGGTGCTACTGGCATTTTGCACTTCACCCTATGTTCTCCTTGGCTTCATGATAAATGGTAGAATATTTTATTTTTTTTGAGTCTGCAACAGAAAATTAGTTATTATTTAACTTAAAAGAAAATCACTGTAAAATGAGAATCTCCATTAGTTTTTTTTTTTTTTTTTAAATCTGGATCTATCAAAAGAGATTTTTCCAAATTCTAAAATTTAATTTTGATTTGGTCTGATAGTATCAGGCCAAGAACAAAGAAACAAGTCAAATCATAACAATCTAAAAGCAACGAGCGGGTACTAATAAAGACATATGTTTCATATACATCATTATTTTTCCCACTATTTCTTGTTTGTTTAGTAAATACCTTTCGCTTTCAGCAGTTTGCATCGTTTCCAGCTTCGAGTGAGCTGCTCTGTTAAATCCTTTCACCTCTTGCTCCTCTAAAGATTCCAGCAGTCTAATCACGTCTTTATTTACACCCCTTCGTTTTGCAAGAACAAGCGGTGTTGCACCTTGGTGATTGCTAAAATAATGCCACAAAAGAAAGGGCAGGAGAAGAAAAGAAACTCTTACAACAGAAATTTGTAACAAGACAACTTAGCATAACACACAGTGTAAAATTCAGTGCTCAGAACTATTTTGTCACACAAGACCGTAAGCAATTCCTGTCTGTAAGTTATACCATAATTGAATTATACCATAATTGACATACAGAACAGTAATTCTGTATTTAGGCTTGAAATAGCACAACTCTTTTTCCTAGAAAGGAAATCAAAATTCCTAGTACCCTAATTTAATTGCAGTCTCTGGGTGTTATAACAAAATGAATAGATTTATGGCAATGTTTGAGATTAAGCTTGATTTCAGGAAGAAATTGTGCAATCTGCTTCTCCATAGTTCCTATTCCATGTGGGTATGAGGACATCAGGCAAAAATGAAATAAAATACAGATGGTGCGTCGGCTACTTTTAAAATAATACTGAACAGGACCAGAGCAGCCTTTAGACATGGGATTTTCACCAGAGTTGCTTGAAATACAAAAAGAAAAGCACAACCCATGAGCAATCTGGTTGCCAGTAACTAGTTTTGCTGAGATGAAAGTATCAATGGGGAACAAGTGAAAAAGAGGCAGAAAAAACCTCAAAGGTTTTGAAGTTTCTTTTTCTTTATTTTTTTTGCACGCACTGTGAATATGCAGAAAGTTCCACAAACAAAATAGTTCAGTTGCTGCAATGAAACAGCAAGTTATTCTGTTGCTTGAGAGCTTGCATCTGAGCACTGGCATCCGACAGCTGCTGGAGGCCAGAAGGAAAGAATATACAATATTTAAAAGAAGGACTGAGTCACAGACTTTGAGGGAGTGGGAAAACACTGAATAGCAGCATTGTCACCGAAGGAGTATGGGAATGAACTGACACACACACACATATACAATATTTTCTTTGTCTTATACAGTGCAACAACTAAAACAATAGCAGTGTGGCGGAGAAAATCCTTTTAAAGTAGTCAATGTGATTTTCTTTTTTGGTGCCAACCACCCACACCTGGCTGTCTGGTCAAACGAGGATAGCAATGTCATCACAGAGGCAGAATTAGATACAGCACCCACACCAGCAGCTGCTATTTTTATTTTCTTTCCTTGTTGCACTCGATCAGCAGAAGGGGCCTGCCATTGTTTTCCTGCCTTCTTATTTGCTGTTTTTATTAAGCGATATCTTACCAAATTGAACAGCACTAATTACAGCATTTCAGCAACAGCACATTTGTAGACAATGCTCCAGAGACAGAACACGAACATATTATAAAATATGCGCTTTTAAACAAACAACCAAACAACAGAAAAAGCAACTTACCAAATATCAATTTTAAGTCCATTGGAAACCAGGAACTGGATGGTATCCACATGCCCACACAGGTGAAGGGCTGTGTTACCTTGGTAATCAGTGGCTAGTAGGTCGGCACCAAATTTGTGCAAGAGCTGACAGATGTCTACATTTCCTCTGGCTGCAGCGAGGTGAAGGCCAGTTCGGCCCCGGCTGTCCCGAATATTTGGGTCAAAACCACTCTCCAAGAGGCGTTTGGAATAGTTAAAATCTCCATCAATGCAAGCCTGCAGCAGAGGCACATTTGTCTGGGAAGAGTCGTTTACAAAAACGTAGGACATGGTTCTGATTGTCTCTGGAGTAGGTGATAAACCTGCAAGTAAAAGAGGGAAAAGTGACATTGAAGCCAGGCAAATAAACACAACACAGATATCTGGCAGACTGCTCTGGTTCCTGAACTAGAATGCAGCCTAGCTCGGGAACCAACTCGGAAATGTTCCTGTCCTACATACTGGTTTCATGAGCTGTATTCCCTTCCGGTAATACGGAGAGAGCTTTATACCCTTCCTCACACCTCTGGGAACTGTAGCATAGCCTCATTATTACAGAAAACTAATAAGATCAACGCCACTAATACAACACCGGTGAGTAACTTTCCCCTAGGAAGAGAACACATGGTAGAATTGATGCTGAAGTCTAAAACACCATAGATCAGAACTGAAAGAAGGGAGAAGAACTAACTTTCATAAACTGGGAGACTACAAACAATTCAACTAACGTACACAGTGACACTAGGTGCAGTTCTTACCAGCTACAAGCAGAGCCTCTCCAGGGGGGCTTCCACCATCGGAATTTGAACTTGATGCACAATCGGTAGCCAAAAACGTCTGACTACCACAAATGCTAATCCCTCCATTCTGCAAGAAGTACAGTTTTCAACACTTCGCAGAGAATTATTTTTTATAGTGCTACGGATACACAAACTACTGAGCAAAGAAAGTGAAAAGTGAAAATGGGTGCAAGGAAGACAACGGTAAAGTGGAGTGGAGCTATTGAGCGTTCAGCCAGAACCCCACCATGGAGAAGCACCAACGTAGCTTCTCTGGGTTAGTATTAGAGAAAGGATTAATTCCTTTTCTGTACCAGGAAAAGAAACGTCATTTCACTGTGGAGTTGTTGATACTTCATGAAGTACGACTGAAGTTCTGCAGAAGACTACTTTAAGGATAATTTGAATAATGAGAGTATGATGACCCTGTAGACTTACGGGACATAGAGAAGATGGCTTGAAAACAAGAAGGAAAACAACAAAGGGAATATGCAAGAGGATAATAATGTTGTGCATGAGGCAACAGTAAGAAAAAATGAAAACATCTAGGGGACTGGACAGTAAAGCTCTGCACTGCCTCAGAAAGCAGGCAAAAAAAAAAAACCCAACAAAACCAAAACCAAACATAAACCAGTAAAAATCCTTAGAAGAAAATTGCATATAGCCACGACACAGTTCAAGTGACAAAAAGGAAAAGAAACTTAACTAGGTAAACTTTGAATGGAAACTGAAATTTCAGATGAAACAGCATCACTTGCCTGACCAAGGTTTGTATTTTGGGTTAAGGTTGTAGCAGTGCTCTGATCACCTGTACAAACCTCTCATAAGACTGCTATATGCAGATTTAAATCTTCTCATCTATATAAGGTATTCTTCTACACTAGTGCACTCATTCAGCTACGAGAATGGAAACATGGCCAGCAGCCAAAGAACTCCACTTAAAACCTCTCCTTTTCTCGGGAGTTTATAAGGTCTGTATTTTACAGCTTTTCCCTCGTGTTTTAGACCAAATTCAAGATCAAAGCACCTACAGAGTCATTTCATAATGTTTACACACTGGATTGATGAACAGTTTGGGGACTGTTGAGGTTAATAAATCAAACTTCTCTACTTTGCATTTCCTATCTGGACAAACTCTGCTACACACATCAACACTGTCTAGTTTCCCTGTGCAGGAATGCACAACTTTTTTTCCATCTTGGATGCAGAAGAGAAAGATGGGAATAACTTCTATGTCCCGGTATCTGTATAAGGAATGATTTTAGGCAGAGTACATTCCCCCGGGCTGCGAGTATGTTTTTAAGCATGTGATGGTATATCACTGGCTCAAGCACACTTTCCCACAATCACTCCCAATAACAAAAAGCAAGTTCACTGACATAGCATAAAAAATGTCATGTGAGACTAGTGTCATCTAGGGCACTAACAGATTTCTTACAACCCTACACAGAAAGACAGGACAGCATACTTGTATTTTCAATGAGTGTGCTACAAAAGCTTGGTGACTGCAAAGCTAAGATTGCCAGCTGATAGCAATGTCAATTTTCTTGCCCACTTTCCACCCAAATCGTGAGAATGCTTCTTCAACTCTGCTAGTCCAATCCTTGCTCAGAAAAACGTCAGGCCCAATTTGTGTGTGATGTTCCTGACACCTTTACTTTCTGCACTAAATGTTCCCTAATGCAAGATAATAAACAACTCAGACACCTCCAACTATCAAGAATGTTAAGAGCATATAAACAGCACAAAACCCTACTTGTATTTGATAAAAAGATCATGGCTTGCTTATGAAGTAGCATTTGAGTGCTTAAACCTCTTCAGTAAAAAAAAGGCCTAACATAAATCAACAACAGAATCTTATACTGGAAGGAAAGTATGCTATTGGAGAAACAGTCTGGCATGTGCTGTTACATGTAAGCTCGTGTTTATAATTTCATACCAGATGTGTGGCTGTGGAGAAGCCCTGCAGAATTTCCTGTCGCTTCCCGTACCCTGCTGTTGGAGCACTAGCTAACAGCACCACGAAACAATCCACACTGCCTTATCTTCTCAGGAGAGGAACCACAAAGACTAACAGGTATCACACACCGTAACTGAATGTATTTCTGATTCAGAATTTATAATCACTAGCATCTTTTAGAATGGATCATTGAAGAGCAAAAGACTGAAGTGAAATCTTTGCATTTCACAGCCAGAAAGAAAAACCAAATCCTCCCTTCTAACACTTGAAGACCGTGGATTAAACAAATGCATTTTCCCATTCACAAAAAATGTACCATCTGGTTTGCTCTGGTTTGTGAGTAAAAAAGATTTTTCTACAAACACAATTCGATTTTACATGTGGCTACCTAATATACACCAGAGATGAGCTGCATACAAAGCCAAACGATACCACCTTCAAAATGTCAGTCCCCCCACAATACACTCCTGCCTCAAATGTCATCCCATTTCGCTAAATTTCCTAACAAAACTCAGAAGAAAATTGTAACTGTCAACTTAATTAGAAATTTGTCAATAAGGCAACTGGTTACATTTCAATCCACAGCACGTATCAAAGAGGTAGTGAGTATCTAATGAAGTGGATTTAGAAAAAAATCCAAAGCATCAGCCATTCTCTTTAAACTGCTTCTGAAGGCAAATGAGAAAAGAACTCTGAGTCTACCTAGAAGCCATACACCTACCACTGAGCACTAATGCCACAAAGGGACTTGCACGAGTTAGTAACAAGGGACTGCAGCATTGCAGAATGATCATTCTGAACATCCCTACAAATGACTACTGCTGCAGTGAAATTCCCTTGGCTCAGGAAATGACTGCTGCTAAAGATGCATGGCTATCTTCTGAAAATGTATCTTTTACGTTATACTTCTATAAAAAGGAAAGAGGTTCACTGTCAAAAACTTGCTGCTGTGATAGGAAATTGGCTTTGAGAAAAAAAAGTAAATTCAAAGACATCCTCTCAAGCAAGAAGAACTCCATTAGAAAAGCATAATATCATAAGACATTTTCCCTGAATGTATACAACATAGATATTGCCTGAGCGCCGTATACTTCTAGTAATAATTTTAGAAATTTTGCTGTAAGCCACCTCTCCAATGATACATGTGATTTAGTACAGGGTGAAGACTACTCTGTTTTCAAAAGGAATCCTTACATTAAGTAATTACACACAAACAATTTATTTTCACTCACCAGAAGTCAGTTGCCTGCCACTGCACCGCGTACAGCCAGAACTCTACGGCACACACTCACCTGCTACACACCACACTCAAACCTGCAGAAGCCAGGAGTTATTCGGAATAATTCCAAACCTAGAGCCAGATGCAGTCCCCTTACTGCTTCAACTACTCCTCAGTTTGCACTAACTGTGGATGGCTCTGTTTTCCAGCAAACGTATGGTTTTGCCTCGGACTTCTCCATAAGTTCAACAGTTACCAAACAGCTCCAGACAAAGGAGCTGCATTGTTTGAGACAGTCTCTCCACCACGAAAATACGAATGGACTTGACAGTTGTAATTAATCACCCCGTCACTGCTACAGATGACTTATGAAAAGCATTCCAGCTTGAGTATTTTACTTGAAGAGTAAGCCCACGCTCTTTGAAAGCAAAGTCTCCTGCTCCAATCAGGCAGTAACCTTAAAAATGCTACCTGATAACATTTTTAAAAATACGTAATTGAATCCTAACAACAACAACAAGCGTTACCTTGCTCGTGTGTCCTCTGAAGAAATCTAAGCCCAGCTATCTTATTGTCTTGCCTTTTCTGGGTAGGCTGAGGAAGAAAATCCTTGACAAGCCTTCCTGCACATTTGTTTTTATGTACGAGTTATTGCGAAGTCCTTTAACTGAATAAACATTGCATTGAGTCAAAAACCATACTGCCATCTTTGTTTAGGAAACACCACTGTTATCTACAACAAGTTCCACTGAGAGCTCTGTATCTTCTACTAAAAATTTTTAGTTCTTCACTCCAGCTGGGTTAGGGTTTTATTTCTCCACTAATATGGGTCTGCCAGAAGAAGCGACGTACCAGATCCAGCAGAGCATTATGGCTGCTTTACACACAGGGGCATTGTGGAGCATCTTCCCTTCTTAATTTATTTCCTCAATAGCTTCTGAATTCAAGGTGTCACAGGAGGCTCTTAAGACCCACCTCTCCTTCTCATGTCTCTAATCAGGGTAAGTGCTAACACAAGACAACATTCTTCACAGCACTTGTCTGCAGCCATTCCCATTCCCTTCTGCAGACACACGAGATGTACAGGTATATCCTCTTGATGCTGGGAACATCCTGCAAGCACAAACTTTGGTGCACTGCATACACGTGGTGCTTTGCACTCACAGCCTACAGAGTGCTTCATGAAAATAATTAAAATAATTATTGCATTTTTTTTATGGATCAGTAGGCAATGGCAACAGAAACAGAGCGTGGGTCATCACTGTACAGTATACTGCTGTTCAAAAATAAACAAGGCCTGAAATGTCAACCCAGGGCTGCAGAATGCTCCGCTAGGTAATACTGTGCGCTCACTGTGTATTTATTGTCATTCATTGTGTATTTATTGTGTATTTATGTACACAGCGTAAGGGAACTATAGGAAAGAGATCATTCTTTTTAAATACCTTTATTGACAAGCAGATTCGCAAACATTTTATCCTTTCTAGACTTAATTGGTAACTCAACTGCATTATGTGTTTCAGTGGACTTCTATCGAATATGCATCACAGTATTTCTGAACCTTGCTCAGTTTATCTTCTGCAAAAGAACTATTCAGGTGGAAACACAATTTACAGTAGTCAGAAACAGATGGTCTGCAACTTTAATCCCCACAACTGGCTCGGGTGAATCAATACAGTAACTTCAGCAGTTCCCCAATCACTGGGATCAGTGTGAGTGCACTTGCTTTCATAGAAAGCTATTAATTATGACCAATGTGAGTGACTCATCAACTTCCTCACAAACCTTTATTCAAATTCCTTCTTTGGTTCTGCTGGGAACGTGCAGAGTGCTAGTGATTTTCAAACAAGAAATCTTAAAGTTCCTTACAGTTTTTTTTTTTTTTTTTTCCTTTAAACAAACTAGAGAATTAGTTCCACTCCTACCGAAGGGTCCATGTTTGTTTAAATTTGCTGCAGATCTTCTGGAAAAAGGAGACGGCTCTAACCGAGCCCCAAGACACCATTACCGGGGCTGGCTGGGACCTGCAGAGGAAGGAGCCCCACTCGTGTCTGGCAGAACACTGCCACCGCGTGGACTGACAGATTCCTGCTCAACTGAAGGGAACGGCGTGGTGGATAGCCCTGCACTCACACCGATTTTTTTTTTCTAGATTGTATGATGTTTTCTCATTTCCTGAGAAGAAAATCACAGAATCACAGAGACCACAGGTTGAGGTCGGCAGGGCCCTCTGGGTCCCTCTGGTCCCACCCCTGCTCACGCAAGGACACACAGAACGGGGTGCCCAGCCCCAGTCCAGGTGGCTTCTGAAGACAGATGGAAGTGAGATGATGGAAGGCCTGAAGACTTGATAAAAAAAAAACTTGATAAAAAACAACCCAAGCTGTTGCTCCGTTGTCGCATAGACAGAAATCTTTGTTTAAGCACTAATTCTATATTAGTGAAATGAGGACTTCAGTATGTGTCTTGGAGTTCTGAAGATATAGGTTTTTCCTTAAAAAAATGTATGCCCATTCCATGGAAAAATATATAAATAAAGCCCAGTTCTTACACAGACAAACAATAACTCTGAGGTGACAACTTAACTAAGAAGGGAAACCTTCTGCCTCCAGCAGGAATTGTCAGCAGCCACAGCTTAATCAGCTTTATTCCAGCAACGAAGCAAATTAAGAATCAAAAGCCTGCCACTAAACCACTTATTACTATTATAGCCTATAGCCTCTTCTTTTATTTCTTATAACGTGTACATTAGCTTAAATGCTTTTAGCAATACATGACCTTGCAAGACATGACTTCAGTCACATACACAATATTAAATCCAGTTTAAAGGCCAGAGAACAGCACCAGGTCACTTCAAAGAGCAGAAGTCTCCTAAACTTGTACATCGTTTCTATAGAATGGGTTAGTTGACTTTACTTCTAAAATACTGTACTGCACTGCTTGTTCATTGCAGCTCACACATTTTTATCAGCTAACACCAATGGTAAGCCAAGTAATGATGTCAGCTGCACAACTCTGTGCACTCTGTGCTGTGACTCTGGATACAGACATTACTGCTCTGAATTTTCATGTTCACACAGGAAATCAGTTTATCAAAGTTAAATTGTTAACTGATATATTCACTTCTTCCAAATATTCTATATCTCTATCAACATAGCATGATTTTAAATACTTAATTGTATCATGTTGGACCGTGTTATGCAATATGGTAAGATGAAATGGTAAAACTACTTAGGCTGCATTTCTAATTAATATATACTGACGCTATTCTTCAGAAATTGTTGCTTCAGAATGCTTACAGTCCAAAGTCACATCCAGTAGTACTGGTGTCTGCACAACTTTGCATCTTAAGGAACTGGAGGTGGGCAGATCAGCAGTCTGCAAGTTCAAGGATAAGTGACAAGTCTGGAGAGAAGCTGGGAGGCCACCCTCAGGCTCCTGATCTGCACAGAACCTGGAACTAACCAAGAGTTTAACAGACAGTGGTTGAAAAGATGCAACATGGATTTGAAACTGTAACTATGAAATCTGGGAGAGAGGCTGCTCAACTGCTGATGATCAACTGCAGTCATATTCTGCTAAACCTAGAAACAAAAGACCACTGGTACATGTCAAACTTCTGCCTTAAGATAACGTAGTAAATGCCAGTAACTGATCTGCAGGAGACCTGATATTCCAAATGAAAGCTGGTGCCCACACAACAAACAGCAATACTCGGGTTTCTCTAAAAAGCTTTGACAGGTGGTACTTAATTTGAGAAAGGGTGGAAAGAAACTATATGAAAGAAAGTCTGTATCAGTCATTACTTTTGCGAATAAGAAGCTAACATAAAAGCAGCCACAGCAGATCTTAACAAAGGTCTAGTTAAGCCTTGTATCCTTCTTCAAAAGAGAATCCTACCTTTCTTGGTTATTCCTCATACAGAAGGGGTTACGTGTTTTCAACCATTTGTGTTTTGCTTCCCTGACTCTCACTCATTTTTGAGCTACACTTTCTGAAATGGGGAACGGAGGTGGGGGAACTGCACACTGTTTGGGGTGAACCACAGATTAATGCAATCACATAAGAAGATTCTCTGCGTTGTTCTTCACTTGTTTCCCAGTAATACTGTTTGATTCACCTTTCTGTCTTCACTGTGGGTGCATTTCCATGGAACCATTTGTCATAATTGCAAAATATTGTTCATTACTAACAGCCCATGACTTCATATGGAGCTTGGGATTCTTTTTACCTTATCCAAATCACTCTACATACCTACCGTGTGCCATTATATTATATTTATTATATTATCCAGGTCCCTTCCTTAGTTTGGCAATACATTTTTACTCTCCTTTTAATTTTTCAACTCAGCTATTTCTGCATGCAAGAAACCTTTTTTGTACTGTGACTAGAATCTTTAAAAGCCTCTAGCAGGGAACTTTTCTTTTTAATGCTTCCTGAAGATCCAAGTAAGCTGTATAAACCACATCACCTGCATCTACAATGCTACTCAGTAACTCTTAGTGGAAGCTGACTAGACTTAAAAGATTGCACATCTCTAAAAATGTATCCAGCTTCAGGCAGAATCAGTCCCAGACAACTGAAGGCACAGCAAGCACAGGTATACTTCTCTCTCTGCACTTCCCTGGTGAAGAAGAAAGGCCAGCATTCTCAACCATCCACAGAAACACAATAAACCAGCAGCATTTCCTGAAACATGCAGCTGCCATTTCTCTATCCCCACCCATTATGCTGATCTGATGCTGTAAGAGGTCTTGAGCACGCTGGAGAATATCCCATCAACACACATGAAAAGATACTTTATTTTAAGTTAATGTTATGAAATTCTACTGATGCAGCTGTGTTACCTGGATGTGAGCAATGTGCCTAGTGGCAAAGCTGGTGTTTCTACAGCTCTGCTCCACTTAGATTCTGGATTTAGCTTTATATCTCTACACTACTTTTCCAAGCAGCCTTTTTTTCCCTTACTCTACTGATAACATTTCAGTTGACAAAGTCCGACAGGACAGATACGGCTTCTGTGAGGTACTGCATGGGATCACAGTAAAACTTTTTTCCGATGCACTCAGCAAACATCACCTTTAAATGGTGAAGCAAATCCAAACAAACCTGAACTCGTCAGTACCACCCATACTTGGTGGGTACCATCGTTAAATAGTAAAGCAAACCACAACAAACCTGAGCATTTCAGTATTTGTGCTCCTGACTTATGTGACAGCAGAATCTCAACAAAAAATAAACCACCAGCAACTGAAGTTTGGTGTAACAGGCACATGCACTCAAGGCAGGCTTGCCAGCCTGTAACCTACATTGGCAGCGTGCTATGGTCTCCACAGAAAGCTGACTGCATCAGGGATCCCATATTTCAGAAAACGTGTACAAACAAATGCCCTCTAAAACACGTTATGCCCACATTGATGCACCTGGAAGCAGAACACGTGAGATCATGAGGGAGGCAACCAACAAACTGGTCAAAAGAAAAGATAAAAATTCCAACATACCCAAATCCGTAGCAGAGCCACTACTGGTTCACTCTGCGGATGAGCAGGGTCACAGGTCCTTGGCTGCAGATGAGGACTTCAAGGCCACATGCAGTCAGAAATGAACTGCACAGGAACAGAAATTGGGACAGTTGGATCTGGGATGTAGTCAACATAAGGCATCACTTATAATCTTTACTATATTTTAATAAACTATTTTACAAGCAAAACTAAAAGGAAAAAAAAAGACCTAAGGTCTACAGATAACGCCAAGCTTAGTCCCCTCCTGCAGGGAGCAAAACCAATTTATCTTACAAACTAGTCACTTTCCAGTTAGAAGAATATGTTGGGTTCTTGCTCCTCCCTGACCTTTGGGAAGGCTGCTTCTCAACATCAGTGCTCTGGTGGCTAGAAACTTTCCCATGTTATTAATCTTAAAATCTATGTTATACTCCTCATGTATGGACAGCACTCCTAAGCTGAATTTATTCCCTTCATTGTGTTTACCTCGATGTTTCAACAGGAAGCAAAAAAGGCCTCTATTCTGCAACACTGAAGAGGCCAATAGCTTCTTTCAGCACACACTCTTCATTTCCATACTTGCCCCAGGCTCCTCTTCCTGCACCTGCTCCCCCCACCTGTTCACTTGAGAAGGTCTCACATTTACAGAGTATTCAAGAGCTCTGCTCACAGCTAACAGGAACTTCTTTTTCCAGATCACCATAGGTCTGCATTAACTTTTTTTGCAACTAAGTACCTTGGAACTACCTAAAGCGAATTTGAGTTTTGTGTTCCTTTAAACTGATACGAATTTCTCTGCAAACTGTGTGCTTACAAGTTTGCAACTGCAACATCTTATTCTTTAAATTACTGCATTACATTTAAATCACACTCCCTTCGCCCTCTAGCTCTGTAGACCATCCAATTTTCCCGTGTAGCACCGTCACCCTCTTCAGTATCGCCGGTGCCTCCCAGCTCGCTCATCACCACCAAGCTCAATCAGCACAGGTTAAATTGCTACATCAGGATCTGTGGAAGCACTCAGCGAGGCTGCTCTCAAGACGGATCCTCCTCAGTGACTGCTCACGCTGTGCTCTCCATTTGCACCCAGACCGGCGGTTCCTCTCGGTACCACTCACCGCAGCCTGTCTCCGGGTAGCTCCTGGCCCTCCTTGACGCTGCAGTTATCTCTGTCTTCTCAGCACGGCGACAATTTCCTGCGCAGCAGCGAGATTAGACACTTTGCTGCTGCCTAGGGGAAAAAAAAGAGAACTACCTAATCTCCCTGAAAACCACGAACTCCCCCGTCAGGGCCACTTAAGGACAGCCAACAAGACCCACTTCTGGCAGAAGCACGCTGCCTTTCCCTTCCCGGTACGGCCCATCTCCACGTACCCCCCGCAGCGCGCTGCAGGGCCGCTCCCGCCGCCTCCTGTCAGGGGCGGCCGCCCCCCGCCCCGCNCGACGGACGCGGCCCTCGCCCCCGACCCCCGCGGTACCTGCCCGGCGCCGCCGCTCCCCGGCACGCACAGGGATAGAATGGCAGCGGAGAGGCCGCGCGCGCCCCCTGCTGGGCGGAGGCCACCGGAGGGCGGGTAGCGAAGGCTGCTGGGACTGCGGCGGAAGATGGCCCCGGGAGCAGAGGGGCTGTGCGTTGCCGGGGGGCTTTGTGCGGGCAGCGGGACGGGGACGGCCCTGCAGAATGGCAACAGGCTGGGAGACATCAGCCAGGAGGAGCGTGCTTCCGTGCTCGTCCCCAAGTTTCTGTGGGGGTAGGCAGATGGGGACAGGCCAAAACCAGGCTGAAGTTACTTGGCTTTCCCAGAAAAAAAACATTAAAAGTGGAGATTTTATGATTTTTTCACTTCTTTTCCCTTCTCTCCTTCCCTTTCTGTCCGTCTCAAAACAATGGCAGTAAGAACCCCCGCTGGAGCACCACACCTCAGACCCTCCATCCCTCACACCCCTCACAGCCGTTACTCCTCCATTCCCTCAGGGTGCTGCCGCCCTACGCAGCAGCGGCTGCACAGGGGGGCACAGCCCACAGGGGTTAGCTCTGCCCTGCCCGGCCTCGTGCTGATCTCACTGCTACTCACAGAGACAAAATGATCTGGCAGCGCTTCCTCCTCTGAGATCTTCACACTTTCTAATTCACATCCTCTTTCTTCACTATGGTTTCACTTTAGGGAAAAACAAAGCATCGAAATATCTCCAGCCTGACAGCACCCACCTAACGGGGAAGAACAGTTCACTAGAGTTGTAAACTCTATAAAATAAAAACCACCCCAGCGGCAAGGACTGACACAGAAGACTTCCTTTCCAGATTATTCAGGCTTTCACCAATAGGTTTATTATTCCCAGACAATTCGTTTTGAAAGACAGTGCTTAGGATAAGTTGTCACAGGTCCTCTTCTCTTATTTTCTCAAAGACGCAGTCCTCTTCGTTTGGCCTGACCCAAAGTCTTTTCCTTGATATAAAGCCCGAATGAACTACCTACAGCAAAACAAAGAAAGAACAGTTAGAAGAGTATATGCATTTCACTAATTAGAGGTAAATGTGAACATGAGAAAGGAGGTCTGACATGGTACTGTTTAGGAGCACTGGATGGTCTCTGTGCTGGCATTTTGAAGCAGACAATCTTTCTGCTGGAACAGGACAGAAGAACGGTTATTTCTGCTCTTCAGATTTATTACAACGTGGTGCAGATTGAATGGGGATTCTGAATCGCCAACATCAGTGTTACTTGGCATTACAGTGGCCACAAGGACACTCGTGCAGGCACTTCACTGTCTACGAGGCCTTGTAAATGAGATGGATTACTGTCACACAGCAGTTCCTGACTGTTGCTGTAACACCTGCATAAGGGACACCTGTGCAAATTAATTGTTTAGACAGTCTGAATAGATGCACCATATTCTGTCCTCAGTGCTGTCACTGAACTAAATTTTCAATTAAAAAATATCATAGCCTGTCCTAACACGTCACCCAGGCTAACTATATCCTTATGTTTCCTGCATCTGCAGTTTACTGTTGTTCTGGGTGAATTTACAGCACACAGAACTTTCTTCTGCCTCTTGCAGTGTGGTATCTCAATATACATGCAAAATAAATGTCCTGAAGCACCCTACTAAGAAGTGGCCATCACAAAGCTGCAGTAAGTTCAGAGAATCTATTCAAAATCTAGTTTCAGTTTCCTAATGCTTCAGTTACTTCATACCTTTCTTTTTCAAGGCTACCAGAAGATGTAACAGCAAAGTAGCCAAGGTGCAGACATTCCTTAGCACATCCTGACCACCTGCAAGGTCTGCCCACTGCATTCTAGTTGGATCATTTTTATCTCAATTGTCCTCGAGTTTCCTACTAAATCCTACAGCTGCACTAGATAATCTATTTGAACAAACATTTACAAAATTTCTTCTTATGAGTCAGCAAAAAATTTTTGCTATGTCTTCAGTTTTCGGACAGCATTCAGTTAACCCTTCAGCCACCTCAGAAGTCAGACTTAAGACTCTTGAGGATACTAGTGGAAAAATCACAAAGACTTTACTCAACTTTTTTTTTTTCTTCAGATGAGAATGTGCAAATATGTAATACATTTTTTAAGCACATTGCAGAGACGGGAATAGGAAGCCTTAAGAACCTTAATATTTTGAGCTTAGAAGTTAACTAAGTATGGTTTAAGATTTTAAATTAATTGTCTAATAACATGGTGCATGAAGACCTAAGCCAGTTTAGACTTGCTGTATAAGATGAAGCATAGCATGCTGTACTATCACCGTTTAACACAACGGCACACCTTGACTTGCTTTAACAAACTACTACACTCTAAATATCAGCTTAGTTCACCAGGTTTTGTTGAATAGCCAGACGCTGCACTGGCAAGACAAAGCTGATTAGCTCAGTGGTTTTATGTTTTCATGTTGCCCTTTCCAAGGCTGCTCTCCTCACAAAAATTCAGCATTCGCAGTCCATCTTGCTCCAAAAGCTAACAGTCAAGGTATTTTAAGGTATGCCCAAGTCAAAACAATTGCTTCAAACCCAGAGTGCCATGCAACTTAGTTCTTGTTTCATTTGCAGTGTCTGAAGTTGTACCACAGTGACATACAGTGAAGGTCACTGAAGCACCTCCCTCAGTCTTCCTCAGAGGTGCAGCACAGCAAGTCTATTCAGAAAGCGTTGTCTCCCTTATTATCATCTGCAAGTTATTTGTGAATGCTCAAGGCCACACCTACCCTAGAACATAATGTCCAGCAGTGAGAGTAGAAAGCAATTCCAAGAAAAGGGCAAGAAAGCCCAACACACAAGTTAGTTCATTTGCTTCTAAAAGCTGTTAGTCACCAGCTTTGTGCTGTTTAATGTCCATTTTCTAAATATACATCAACATGTACTTTTTTCTGAATGTAGATTACATTTTGGTTTTATCTTTTAGAATTATTTCCTCCTTGGCCAATTATGCACTGTAAGAGAGGTATTTCTTTTGATTTGCTTTACATTGTTCCCTTTCCATTTATTTATCATCTAACAATAATGGCTTAATAATGACAATATTAATGGCTTTTTTAAAAACCGTTTAGCTATTCAGGAACTATTAACTATGAACATTCATTACAGCCAATGCAATTTGAAATTGCATCTTTTACATGATAGGAATGTACACATATAGTTACATAAATTTTGCAAACAGGTGCCACTCCCAAATTAATGGGAAAAATGAATGCATAGACAAACCTGATGCTGAATCCAAGCATGAGTTTGTAAAGTACCACAGCTGCATGTGGTTGTACCCGCATGATCTGTCCACATATTCTGGCTCGCTGTAAACTTCAAATGTCTCATTCAAAAATATTTGCAAAAAGCAAGTAAAATGAACGAAGTTGTCATTAAACTGAAACTAAAAGAAAATTTTTATTCAGATGTTTCTTGCCCTCCTCTCGCTCCAAAATTCAAATTTATCTCCTTTTCCTACCCAGAGGCATTGCCATCAAACTCATTAGGAGTCTCTCTGTCCATTAAAAAAAAAAAAAATTGCAAACAGGTAAATACCACTAGCAAGCAAGGTGCATTTTGGAGACAACTTCTTACTAACCTGTTTCTGTTGGATGCTGGATTTCTTACTATTTTTCATGGATTCAGGCATCTCAGTCTCCTAAATAGATTCAAAAGTTTAACTTACAATAAGCTTAGATGCTTCCCACGTGTTCAAAATATTCTGAGCAAATCAGCATTCAGTTAAACCCAGTAAAAACAATGTAGGAAATGAACTGGCATATTGACCATTCTCTCGTAATTCTGCTGGTAATCAAAGATACCCAAGTACTATCAACAGCTGAAGATTTAAATAATGAATGTTCATCTTCATAATTAAACATAGAACAAATAAACATAAATAAACACAGAAAGCAGAAGATCGGTTCTTTTCCAAAATTGATTGTTCTTTTCTTCTACTTTGCTTATAGTTTAAAGCTATGAAATAACACGTTGTTCATTGCCTCATTATTCACTAATCAGCATGGTTCTAGAAGATCCGTTTTCTTCCCTTTCTTCTCTCACATTTTCAGAGAGGAAATATTCAAAGTCTTCAGATGTCACAAGGTTAAAGAAAGGCATTATTAATGCTAGAGATTAAAAAAAAAGCATAAACATTTTCACCCTTAAGACCTACACAAAAGGCTGCAGAAATATTTTAGCTACAAAACAGATTTTTATTAGCACTTTTATTTAAAACCAAAAATTATCTCTGTGTGAATGTCAGATCTCAAACTGGTCTAACATTGCAGCACGCACAGCAAGCAAGTGCTGTGGTGAAAAAGTGAAGTGCAGATATGGATACAACAGGATAGAGTAGAACATAAAAAAACCCTATGCTATAGATGTCCTTTACTATATGTAGCCAGAATGAAAGTCAAAGAACACAAAACATTAAAACTGCAGTGTTGAACCATCTTTAACATTCAGAACAAATATTAATTTCAGTAAAACAGAGCTAAGATATACAGTCAAGTAATTCTGTACTGGAATGTGTGAACATACAAGAACTTCTCCCTCAGTGAGGCTCTACTCAGCACATTTGAAAGAATTATAGTAGTAGCAGCTTTGTTTTCTTTAAATAAAGATTCAGGCACCTACATACACATGTGCTCACCATTTCTGGGCCTCCTTTGGTTGCCTTCATCATCTGTTCTGCTATCATTTTCTTCAGGCAGGTACTGAGCAGAAAGGCCTGAAGAGGATAAAAAGAACATTCCAACTTCTTCTATTAAAAGATGTACTTGACTTCTATTTCTCTTCCATCAGGTAACTATTGTCCTTTACCGAGTGACTACTGTTGCAATTCAGCTAGTCTTACTGTGCTCTCAACATCCTTACAGTGCACCATACTAGCTGCCTTTGGTTCAAGCCCAGTCTCAGCATGACTAACCTTCAAGACTATGGGTTTTTACGACTGGTTTTGTGAAGCAGGCTTTTCTCTAGCTGCTTGTGACTCTATCCTGAAGGCTGCCAAATTGTGCCAAAATCTAAGCAAGTTTAATCAGCCATGGCTCTATCAGCATCAGGAACACTTCAACAAACAAAGCAAGCTGGAGTTCACAGGCACTGGGCACTGCTTAAAGATCAAAGCCCTGGTGGTTATACCAGATAGCTGCAATTTTTTGTAGGCTGGCTAAGAGTCATGTCTTGCACAGCTAACATGAACCGAGCTGTATGTGCTCCTCCCACATTCGTATTAGGGAGGAATGGCACCCTATGAAATCCTATTTAAGGATTATTTATACGTTCCGTAAGAAAGCACTGTGATGCTACATATTCGCACCCTCTGAGTTATTAACCCTCTAGTATTATTATTAACCCTCTAATAACTACAGCCTGAGTTAATATGGCAAATTTGAACAATAGGATTTATTGTGGAAGATGAGCCATTGACCTTAGGTGTGCCTGACCAGCTTATGATTCTGGATACTTACTGAGTCCAGTAAGTAAATGGCACATCCATGCTCCAACCCAGGCTTGCTGCTCAATGCTGGACATTTCTCTTGGCATGGAAAATAAAGAAACTCAAACGCTTTTCCCCAGGTAACTCTGTCCCTAGGCTAACCTGCTTGAAAGCACAGCTGCTGCACTTGGGTAGAGATAGACTAATCACTTTTGAAGATCCCCTCTGGCTGTACAATCACATTTTACTCTGATCCTTTCCTAAAAGGACTGAGAACGAACCTGTTTTGTGTACAAAGTTATCCACTCCCATGTGCCTGAATCATTGTACTCAAAACTGAACTCCAGAGTGTCATCTTCACCATCCTCTGTAGCACCCTGAAAAAACATTGAACAGAAGAAATAGCATACAGGTGTTCAACTACACCTGAATTAGCCCACAGGTTCATTTTATATAGTATATAAAGAAAACAGCTGAAGACCTACATCAGAATAATTCTCCTAGTGGAGGGAATTAATAGGGGGAAGGGGGAGCCTTTGCAAGTATAATGTTGATTATAACAGTTCTGCTGCTGCCACACAAAATGCTCTGCCAACTCTCACTTCAACAGGAATGGAGAGGGGTAGGAGAAGCATGATATGGAATGCCAGGGAAGGAAGAAGACAGAGTAAGTGGATTTTTATTTTTAACCTGCTATAAAGGTTGCCAAGGAAGTTTGTTCCATGATAGGTTTGGAGGGAATTATGGGCAGACGGAAGTGGTTTACAACAATCTCTCCTCCCTGCTATTGCCTGACAACCTTAGTTTTCACGCAGATAAAGTGATTTCAGATACAAATTCAGTGAAGTACTTACAAGAAAAGCAACCTGCCAGCTTCTCAACCTGTTAATTTTAAAGCTGACCTCTTTGGTTTGGTTAGCAGGCAATTTTATGCAGCAGTTAATCTCATTATTGCCAACATAGATGACAGCTGAGCAGCCTGCTTCTGGATAGTCACAAACACAAGGATCAAGCCGTACGTATCCATAGAACTGCACTTCTCGAATCTTCTCCAGGAACTGCACCAGAAAGATGAACTAAAATTATTCACTGTGGAAGCACTTGAAATCTTGTGATTTGAAAATAAATGGGCTGTGCAGTAAATCTTTCAGATTCCTAATCTTCTTTCTCCTGAGTGGACAAAAATCCACTGCAATATGCCCATGCTTGATTCAGACAGTAGAGCACAGTCTTGACTTCAAAATGTGGGTTTTTTTTTTCTTTCACCTGGGTATGATGAGCTGGGCCTTTTGAATGCTTATCAGCCATGGTGAGGGGAAGAAATAAAACTAGCCAGTAGGTAATACCGTGAGCTATCCCAGCAGCCTGAATTTCATTTTCATTTCCTAAACTTATGCCAAACCAGAGCATCTAGTTCTGGCAACAGGCAAATTATGGTCCACAGTCAAAATTCTTGCTAACCCTTGGAATCCAAGTAATTCCCTTGGGATATCTTAAAATGCTAGCAGAGAGAGGAGCCTCCTTTTCTATTTGGTAGCTCAGTGTCTGACCAGGAGATGGGAGATCTGAGTCTGCAGCTCAAACCAGTCCACAAAACTATGCTGTATTTTCAGTCCCAGCCTCTGGCATCATTGCTTCAAAATCCACTCCCTTAATCTGTTTATATTGTTTATAGGATACCACATTACTGTTTTAAAATACCATTTTACCTTTGCTTTGTTTGTACGTTTTTGTAGAAATTGAAGGCCTTGCATCTGCCCTTCTGCTGGTTTAATCCAATTCTTTTTCACTTCCTGTACTGCCTTAAAAGATATTTTTTTTTAAATAGCAGAAATAGTCAGCAAAAAACACATTCAAAAATATATTTCACATATACAAGAAAACACATGAAACCAACTCCTCCTGCTCTACACTGCTTCTTCCTCCTAAATTAGTAGTTCTCAAAGCCAGTATAAGCTAACATATCTCCAGTTCAGAATTCAAATGTTGTAATACAACAGAAGAGTGCTTACATATAGAGACTTGAAAATAAAGTGGATGCCTAAATATGTCTTTTTCATGCAATACTTTTCCCATGCACAAAATAAAGGTGAGATAGTACATGAATTTGGAAACAAAAAAAATACAGGACCAATAGCTATACCCATCACTTAGAAAATAGGAACAAAACAGTGTTGAACAGAAACTATTTATAAACATAATTGATACTAGTGTACTCACACCAAACATTTCAAGAAGTTTATAGAGGAAGAAATTAATGTGCAGAATTTAAGTTTTAAGATGCTGAAGACCTCTCTGTTTTACCTGCATATATAGCAAATCCATTGAAGCTCTACAATCCATCAGCAGCGTATCAAGAGAAGGATCCATATACCTTTTTCACACCAAAGGGGAAAAAACAGTTATAAAACATGAAGCTATTTCTGTAAATATAGCCCTCTGATTTTTCTGCTAAATAAGATGGGAGCACAACCCAGTGAAGATCCTATTACTTACTAGATTATTAAAAAACAAACCAAAAGACAACACAAAAAACAACAGCAACGGAACAGTTCTGCCTTTGAAGCGTGTACTACACTAACTCTACGTGTTGTAGTATAATAGAAAAACTGAAGTCAGGGTATCCAGCATCTCTGCTTTGATTTTGGTAGTACGAAAGGTAACAATCACAACAGACCACAACCACACAAATGAGCCATTGAAGTGGCTTAGTTAAACCAACTGCACCCTCAGGGCACCACTTGACAAGCAGGACCTTGGCACCAGACTCCCTGTCCCCAGGGTTTATCCTCACCCAGAAGTCAGCACAACTGTTTGCTGCACAGCAAGTGAGGCTGGGGAACTGGCTCAGGCTGAAAACAGCCCAGAAAAAAACCAAAAAGACATGGCCAGCAACTCATTTTTAGCCTCAGTTAACTCCCCAGTCCAGTTCACCATGTCTACCCACATGATTCTGTCAACTGAGGAGGAGGCCAACGTGAGGAAATGAAAGGGAAAATGCTTTGCTGCTTAAGCCAGGCTGCTAACCAAAATAAATGTTCAAGCTATCACCTCAGGTATTTTGTGTATTAGTATACAGAAGTGAGCACATTAGAAAATAAGCAATCTCTGCCCAAACTGAGCTGCAGCTTGCGATTTGGAACTCAAAGTTCTCTTTTATATTGTCTTGTACGTGTATTGTCATTTGTGGTCACTGCATTATGCAGGTATGAGAATTAGGAGCGAAGCTGCCACAAAAGCACCTCTCATGAATTCTGAAAGAGAGAATAAATAGCTTGCTGCAGTAGGGATGCTGCAGGAATACTGTAGTGATAAAATTTAAAAACATGCGGGACCACAGAAAGCAATCCATTCCAGTGACAAATTGGCCTCAGAAGACAAGTTGCTGAGACTGAAAGACTGAAAGAACTAAGTTACTCAAGGGATTTTTTTTCTTCCAACACTGTTTATAGCAGTTATCATGGATCTTCGCAATTTCTTTTAAGCTTCTTGCTCACCACTTTCTGATCCCAAGCTTACAGTGCAAGTCTTTCATGCTCTGAAGACTCACATAAGGAAGTTCAAATTCTGCCACTTTTTTCACCACTGGAAAAAGAAAAGAAAAAAAAGATATTTGGTGAAATCTGGTGAAATACCCCAGCTCTTCCAATATTTAAGTTAGAGACTGATTGAAGTGTTGATCAGCAGCACACTTTTGGAGAACTTCACAAAAATTCTGCAGTAAGATAAGGTGACAGATGAGCTATCTTCCTCACTTCTGAGTCTAAGCTTATGTAGCTCTGTTACTTACAGAGTATCTCTATTCACTTAAGTCATGCTCTTATAGAGCATCCTTCTCTCAAAACAAAGCTAAGCACTTAAAATATGTGTAAATGTAAGCTTCCAAGACAAGTACTTCTCCTGAATGGAAGGCCAGACAATGGCACTGTAACTGATATACAGGAAGGAAAGCATGAAACTTTTCAGTTGTTGCTGTTTTCCTGTGTACTTTCCTCCCCCCATTATATGTCTAAAGGCCCAACAGTGTAAACATTTATAAATATCACGGTTCAGCAGAACATCAACATGGCTTTTAGCATGTGAGTGACATCTTGTCAGTGGACTATGGGTTACATTTGGACTTGCTGTGTTTGTGAGGAATTTCAAAGACGCATAGAAATGTAATTTAAAACGTTTTATATTCTCCTATGTATCTAATTATATCACAATCTAACAAAAAACCTCACCATTTCTGACTGCACTAGAACAGCATATAAAATGCGTTGTATCAGGATACGTGTGAGACTGTGACAGCCAGGGATTCTGTGCAGTCAGCAATACCTTTCACAGGCAGAGAGAGGGGGACAGGGGAATGATAAATAAAACAGACACAGACAGTAAGCTTCCTACCCTGCTGAGTAAGCCTGAGTTTACTACTGGACCTTCATCTTAAAAGGGTTCAGAAGACCATTAACATCTTTATGCCAATGAGAAGACTGAATAAAAAGCTAAGTGGCTTGTCAAGGTCACACAGAGCGACTGCAATGCTCAGCTTCACTCCAGTCAACAGCAGACTGTTCAATTTCCTGATTTGTCCGCAGCCTATCCAAATCCCAGGACTCAGCCTTATCCACATGGGGAAAAAGGGTATCAGCAGACCAATGCCAACGTAAAAGACTCTTTGCATTTTATGACCACAACCTTGATTTACAGCTTGCTCAATAGCCTCATGTTTAAACTTCCAGTTTTCTATCAGTTAACAAAGGAAGCATGTCATGGTATAAAGGAAAGTAAGCCATAGACATTGTTTATAAGTACAACAAAAGAGTTTCCCGTCCCATTGTTAAACTCAGTATGTGATCTGTGAATTACAAAGTGCTTTAGGTACAGCAGTCTAGGTATAGCATCTGATTAAATGCCTGCTCAGGAGATCTACCTAACAGTCCCTATGTGGTAAAGTCGCTGCATGCCCTGTAAACAGAAAAGGACATGATACTCATGTGAAAGTTTTGCCCCTGCACCACACCTAACTATACTGCCATACTTTGCTCCCCACTCCCACTCCTTCCCAGCTAGAAGCTGAGCCACATGAAGAACAGGCTGGAGGGGTTTATCAGACAGGATGGGTCTTTCACCCTGAGCAGGCTCACGCAAGCTCTGTCCAGAGACTCCAGGATCAGTCACTGCACCCAACACAACAACAACAAGGGAGGGCTAATTTAGGCACCTTTAACACCTTACCAGACAGAGCTCCATCATCATGGTCTTGAATGAAAAATAAACTGAAGTATTTTATTAATTCTCTTGATAACCCCATCTTGCATGATGTAACCTTTAAAAACAAAGGTCAGAAGGTTAGCTATCCACTAGCACGGATAGGGAAGAAATGCACAGTGCCTATTAATGTAACTTGTTTTTTAAACTTTTCCCTTATGTTCTATTTAACTGCCCATTTGAAAGCAACTATAAGCATTTCTATAGTGCAGCATTTGAATTTGTGAGGAGTTCCAAAGTTTTCAAATAACATAATGTAATAAAATAGAAAATGTTTCCTACTCTGACATACATTTAAGTGTACTATAGTGCAAGAGATCTGCCACATTACTCCAGATCTTTACTTGTGAGCATCACAAAAACATTTTTCTGAATCATCTGTGTAATTTCTAAGATGTTAGAGCCCTATTTCACTTCTAGGGAATATCTACAAGCTGTTCCTCTTTACTGAAAGCAGAAGCCCTGCTTGTAGGGTTCTACAGTTCTGGTGTGAATGTATTTAGCCTGTGTATCTTCTTTGAGAGGGGTGAAAGTGGTATCAAAAAAAAAA
>WBMW01005542.1:3920217-3956431 GCA_013396635.1 Penelope pileata
AAAAGGCAGAGGTGAGCACAGTGAAAACTAGATCAGACCGTGGTAGTTGTTGTATTCTGGTTTAGGTCCTGAAAAACAAACAAACAACAAAAACCAACCACCAAAGCAGTCATAACCTAAAAGGGCACAGAACTACAGGAGCATTCCCAAATTCAGCAGTGGCCATAATCTCCTGAGCTCGCTCAGGCAAGTGTGACAACAGCAAGGAAGAGCTCTCCACCCAGGAGAAGACCTGTCCTAGCCCATCTAGCAAATTGTGCAGCTTGACAAAGGAGTCATGCTTTGGTCAGAGAAGCTGGACTTTCTTTTGTCTGAATATGAGGTGGAGTTTGCAGTTTTCAGACTTCTTCCATAAGGCACCAATCCTGAAGTATTTCCAGCTCTGTATCACAGTGAAAGCATTATAAATTCACTCATCTCCACAGTTCACAAGGGTTTTCCCCAGCTGTACCAGTTGGTTTGGGAAGGAGACATGTTTCTGTCCACAGAAAAAAAAAAAGCAGTCATCAAGATAAATTTAGGTTGAGAAAAATTGCTTCAAGTTAAAATTAAGAAGAATATCCTTGAAGTTTTCCTTATATTTCTTAACATCAGGGCTGTTACCGGAAAGGGCAGAAGAACATAAAAATGTCTCGCTTCACACTCATCAGGTATAATGTCAAGAAAGTTTCAGAAGTTCAAACACAAAAACAAAAAAGTGAATTATCAGCAGAACAATCTTTCATTCTGTGTGCTAACAAGTCCCCACAAATTACCTGAAATAGACCACAAAGCTTCAACACATTACCCCTTAGGTGCATAACTCTAGGTGAACCAGGTGGCATTTCCCAGTAATGGCAGACATACCAGATTCAGCAGGATTTTGACTTATTTTCTTTCTTGGATAAAAAAAGGCACAGGCATACATTGGTCTGAACAAGAGGATGTTAGGGAGTGACAGCTGCAAAATCTACTTCCACTGCAGAAGGATAGCAAATGTTGTAGCACATCTACAACGAGGAAACCTAAATAATTCTTAAAGCCCTATCCATCTTTGAGACTACCAGAAAAGAAATCACGTCTGCAGTATTTCAAATGCCATTGTTTCTTCAAAAAGCCATAAAAATGTTAAATATCTATGAAAGTAATAGGCAAAGCAATGTACAATGCCACCATCTGGCTTGGAAATTACCTTGATCCACTGCAAAACTGACAAGGTTATCAAGTCCAAACTATCAGTATTTTTTGGTGCATACTGACAAATCCTTTTGTTACTCAAAGTCCCCATGCAAATTTCCCATCTGAAACGTCTCCTTGCTTCTTCCATGCTATTACCACTAACTTCTTGTCTCCTCATATCAAAATTCCTATCTCCCACCTGCCTCCAGCACTTTTTGCCTTCAGCATCTCCCACCCTGCTCAGCCTCCACACGTCTCCAGTTACAGGGCCTAAGGCCAGCCCTGACACTTCCCTTCCCCTGGGAGAACCAGTCCCAGCACTGCCTCAGGAGATGCAAACCCCATGGCGGCAGCAACATGGGGCTTCTTTCTTATCCAACTCACTGTGACTCTGCAAATATGCAGAGTGCTCCTCCTCTCCAGGCATGGGGAATAAACCCCAGCTGAAGTTCCCCAGCACAAGCCAGCCAGTTGTGTCAACAACAGTTGGTTACTGTTGGCTCAAAATCTGACTTGCAACTATGTATTACATGGATCACAACAGCTCTTACAGATATCCCAGGAGTCACAGTGCTAGAAATGCACCAACATTGCCGAGGAAGTCCCACAGTTTCACTGTAAACATCAGGGGACATGAAACAAGTAAAGGAGAAGCCTGCAGAAAAAAGCATGACTTAGTAGTTTCATGGTAACATTTAACAACAGTGCAGTGGTTAAAACTTAGGCTAAGCCTAGGCTATCATTTTTTACTATAGCATTCAAGCACTTTCACCTAAACTATGACAAAACAACAGGGATTATTTTAAGACTGTGATCCCGAAAGGAAAAAATGTTTCCTAATTCTATCATAAATGAAGGAAGGCTGAACTTGACAGTCAAGGGCCATTGAAGCAGAGGGAACATAACATAAGGAAGGGATCATTATGAACAAGCATAAGAACCAATGCCCACCTGCAAAAACTACCAAAACCTTCAGCACAACAAATGCCTTGGAGTATGTTCTTCCATTTCCTCCAACAGGGAGTTTTATTCTTTGCTGACTGAAATGATGCCCATTTTTGCCAACTTCTCACAGATGGAAAGTTTCAACGCAATTCTAGAAACCCATTACCTGTAGTATTCTGTCTGCAGTGTCCGATGTCTGGATATCAAGAGTAATACTGCTGCCATCAGCAAGGTAAACATCCAGAAAGGCTCTCTGGGTTGGAATCTTAAATGTTTCCTGTTGGGCAGAATCAGAACATTGTTTCATTGCTTCCCATATTACTGGAGCCCCTCTGAAGATGCTGATGCTCCGTTTCCCTATTTAGTCCAGTAGGATAAATGACTAAAGTCATTGTTTACTAAACAATAAATTACTAAAATTACTTTTAAAACTTGAAGATGTCAGAAAAACACGAAGAATAGCAAGTGGGAAGATGCAGCATTAGAGGAGGGTCACTTCAATGCTAAGCTGAGCGTGGGTTACCTAGTGTCTCAGCGTCCATAGCAGCAACATTGTCACTATCCTAGGAGGCAGAGACACCAAAAAAAGGAGGGGGGATGAACAGCTGCACATGAACATGGAAAGCTGCAATTTTGCCAAGAGGAAAAATGCAGCCCTGGACCTACAAACAGGAAAATCTCAAGTGAGAATGACGAGGCTCTGGTACACCTTGATACACCAGAACCACTGCTACTGGAATCCTGCACAGTGCCAGAGCCCAAGGTTCAAAACCACCACAAATGGAGAGGGGATGCAGAGAAGAAACCGAAAAACATTTAGGTCATGAGAAAACAGACCTCACGATATGTGACCTCAGAGAACTTTCATATGTCTAGGACATGATAAAAGTGTGATTTGCAATCTGGAAAAGAGAAGTACAGAAGCCAGATCCATTGGCTGTCAGCAGATGATGGACAGACTGGAAGCGAGGCAGACACTTCTGACAGTGAGGTAACACACAGGAATGGTGTATTCTCCACTGGTTTTACATCAACACTATGTTTTCCTAGATGACTTTCCTTAGCTCAAACTCAGAAAGCCCCATGTCACACCATGCATGAGAAGTCAGACCTGTTGTGAGAGGAGGGACACTAGTTTGAGAACTCCCTTGGGGAGGTGTCTGGGTGAGGCGGCTCCCTGGCAGCCCTCAGATGTCATGTACTCCTGGTACCTTGCTCCAGGCTTCATGGTGCCTGCATGTAGGAGCCACTCCTGCCACCTGCGATGTCAGCAGGAGCTGGTGGCAGGGCTGATGTCTCTGCTGTGCGCTCCATTATCCACCTCCCTTTGGGAACCCTGGGGAACGTGCTAGGGTATATGACTCCAGTCAGCTCATTTCACAGGTTCCCTACTCTTTTGGTTTAAAAATACCATATTCTTCAATTACATTGAAATAACTCTTAAATAAGCCAGGCTAAGATCAAAGGCAAACAAGATGTATTTTCTTCCAGAACATCTAAAAACTAAGAATATGTTGACCAAAGTTTGTAAAAAGATACACATCAAGGGGAAGAAATGCTTTGTTTTTCCTCGACTCTTTTTCTTATTTAGACAGACTTTCCACAGATTTTCCTAACACCCAGTATTTCACCTAGCTGCCCACACATCTGTTTACATGTATTAAAAAACAAGAGAACTTCTTTCCAGGGCATTAGCCAATGCCCTGTCTGAAATCTTTCTGGGGATCCACTCAGATTTAATCTTTATCCCCAAACTAATTTCCATACCCAGGAGACAGGTCTGGTCTTTACTCTTAATTAAAAGAGGCATTAATTTGGTTTCATGGAGGCACAGAAGCCTCTTGCACATCAGGGGTCATCTCCTGTGCTTACCTGAGAAATTAACAGCTCTCCTCAAACAGGAAGGAACAGATACTTCCTCACAAATGCCTTTGGTGCACGTATTTTGGTATGAAACATTTCACATGTGATGAGAATGCATGTGAAACATGATGGGATGCAAACATCAGAACGAGGTTAAGACCTGTAACCCATCACTGGCTCCCCTAGCAGACACATCACCATACAGCCAGTCTGGGGCAATGCTGTGCCAGCCTCTGGGCTTTGTGGCCACGTAACAGCATCAGGCAGTGCAGAGACCCAGTGTGATGGGCTAAGATGTGCTGCATGGAACAAAGAACAGATGAGTTAAGAAAATAAGTCATGCACTTGGACTGGAATATCCTTGAAGGTCCCTTCCAGCTGAACTATTCTGTTCAATACCAGGTCCTTACCACACGCCTGCATTGCACAGATCTGCTTCAAGCACTCCAGACCTCCTGCAAGCACCTAGTTGCATGTCCTGAACACCAACTTTGCTGCCGAGGGATAATTCAGAGCATGGAGCAGGCTGATGAGACCACTGTTGCCCAAGCACTCTCTTCCTTTGCTGCCGAGGACTTGGCAGTGCTGAGAGGGTGAGGGCAAGCACAGAGGTTCATGCACTGCAGTGGTTCCTTCTGGGTGGAAGCCTGGCTGCAAATGTTGGAACTCCCACTAGGGAAGGGCACAGAGAACTTAAGGCTTCTACTTCTGCCAGATCATCACCTCTATTCCTGCAATTTCACAGCCTTGGTACAGGCCACCTTGTCCACTGTGGCAGCCCAGGGTCACGGACACAAGAGTGGCTAATGTCACTTCACCCTTCTGCTGCTCACACCACCCACCCTACTTGTCACCTCGCTGCGCCGCAGTGATAAGGGGCAGGAGAAAAGCACAACCCAAACTTTCAGTTACCTCCAAGCAGCTGGAGCTCTCTAAGAACACCATGCAGCATATCAGTAGAGAGATTAATTTGAGGATCTACGATAAATGATTTATTAGAGAAAAGAAAATCTCAATCCCATCCAGAATGGTCTCATTAAGCTTCTCATTAAGTAGTGTTTAACACTTATGCTAGTGGTTTCCACAGTCTTCTTTTAAAACTGCTGTGATTTCTCATAGTTGACTCCATATTGAACTATGGGCACGGATTCATTTCATGGTCTTGGGGACAAATTCCCTACTTTCTTATCTCTAATTTCTGATAATAGTCTCTTAATATGGCTGTGGCACAGCAAACCAAAAATAAGACTCATCTTAAACTGCTGGTTTTGGCAATTTCCCCCTCTCCTTATCACATGCTTTTACTGCAGAAGACAACTGCCTGTGCCAGCAACTCCACGCATTGTTTGGTATTATAAATGTTTGTGTTTATCCCATTATCAGCAAAGTATTGTTAAGACCAAAAAGTTACTTACACAGAAACAAAAGGAGGAAACAGTGCAGTCTGTAAGGCAGGAGAAGACGGTATTAAACCAAGACAGACAAATACAGACATGTCCCTAAAGCAACATAAAAGCATCCAGAATAAGTTTAATACACCCACAAAGGGCAGACTGCTTATCAGTGTCAGAGATGACCCATTTAGTGAGTGTGCATGGCAGTTAAAGACAAAATGATCAGAAAAATAGTTCTGAAAGAAACTTGCAGTACTGAATCAGAAAGGTTCAGACCTCCTCACAGGCTATTTTAATTCTAGAAAAAGGCAGCAGTCATTGTTTCCATCTACTTAAAACAGGCACCAGTATCTAAAAATAAATAAATAAATAAATTTGTAAGTTGTATCTTGGCAAAAGTACATGTCCAGGACTACTTTTCACACTTCCTTGTGTGCACACTTGAGTGCAGAAATTCAGGAAACATGCCATGTAATGAGAATTGCACACTTACTTGCACTCCTTAACACTGCTTATTTGAATTTTCCCTTACTGCTGCCACTATGGTGGTAAAATCTCCTGATAACTCTGGAACTGCTGCCCATTCCCCACTTGCCCACCCCAGCAGGCTGAAGCACACCTCTGTCATTAACGTAACACAGAACAACACAGAGCCAGTCAGAGGTTTTCCTCCGGGTTTTGGTTTAGAGAAGAGGAAAAATTTTTGCAAAACAAACAAACAAAAACGAGAAAACCAACCCTATTTTATAATTTCCCTGGGGGGAAAACAAACAAAACCCAATACCTTTTCCTCCTAGTTTTCTTATTAGAAAGCTTAAAATGAAATGTTTCTCTTTTAAGAGAAGTCAACAGTAAGCCAAACTGTCTGCAAGGTCTCGGGGGTTTCGCTGCTCAGCTAAGAAGCGTGGTCCATAAAAGGAGAAAGGGCAAGAATGAAGGCTCCTGCTTGCAATATCTTTGAAAAGAACAGCAGGTTAGAGCCTGGATTGAAACAAAAATAAACCAGACATCTTTGAATTAAAATTTTTCAGAACTTTCTATGCTAGAAACTTCCCAGCTTTTGTTGTGTGCTGGGGCAGGGAAGTACAGGAACTTCCCATGTGAAATTCAGATTTTTGGGCAGCTCGCAGCCTGGTTTGATAGGTAAGAAATAACTTTTCTAGTAGTGCTGAGATCAGAGATCCTCAGCCCGGCTTCCATTTGCGTACATGCACAAACACATGAGTTATTGAGAATGAGTACAGCGGAACGTGTTACACGTGTGCATTCCTCCTGTGCATGCACAAACACTACATGTGTTGCAACTGCACCGGGAAACAGAAGCTGCATGGCCAGAGGTCTGCCCAAGCAAATGCAGCCTGGGATCAGAAGGGCTTTGACTCCTGATAACACTTACAGATTTCTGAGTTACATTTTACCTACATTCTCAGTAGCACACACACCACATCTCCCTTAAGCATTTAATCCTCAGCCTCATACTTTCTCCCAGGAAGGAAAAATGCCTTACTTCAGAGTCCTTTGATAGAGGACCACATAGGAACACTGCTTTGCCTGCTATCAGGCATTGCGTGCCTGTATTTGCTCAAGCACTCAAACTTTCCATCTGTCCTTTTGGCAGCACCTGAATACTTTTGTTCATGCTAAAGGCTGCTGCTTACCAGCAATGCAGGCTGGGGGAGGTCAGCCTCTTAGATTGCTTGCCCCAAGCCTTCACTGCTGCAAGGAAAGGTGGCTCAATTTTATCCATACATGCAGAACGATTGGCTGTCGTCACATCCCAAATATATCACATTAGTCCGTGGATGCCCAGTATACAGAGACCATGCTCCCAGGTTATATTCAAGGATACAGACAATGTTCACAAAAGTGAGACTGATAGGGATGTACATACCTGCTCGTGCCATCTTTCTCCTGATGAATAAAGGCAGGAGGCAACGCAGCCACAAAGGTCTCACCCTGTTAGTGACTGCCTGCAAGACCCGCGCTGTTTGCCATTAGGGGCTGGAGGCAGCGGGGTATGTACTGCATCTGTCTCTCTAGCTTGGTCTTTGGCCAAGTCTGCACAGCTTGGGAGAGGAGAGAGGGCAGGGTATGAGTCTGGGTGTTCAGCTGGGCTACAGGATAGCATTGGTAAATATTGGTACATATTTCAGCCATGTTTGTTTCCAGCAAAGTACCCATGGTGCCACGCAGCTTTCAGGAGCCTCAGAAGCCCGCCATCCCCTGATGGTTCCCCACAGGAGATCAGGTTGCTGGGGAGACAGCCAGAACACACCTGCTATAAGGAGCAAGCTGTAATCACCTATGCAACAGGTAAAGGTGGAACTGGGCAAAACCAGGGGCCTGGGAGGCAGGGTTAACCTGCACGGCCTTATCTCCACTTCAAAGGCTTACCCACTTAGAAATGGTTGGGGAACGCAGCAGCTTGGTGTGGCACTGAGCGCAGGTACGGACGTGTCACGTTCAGCACTGTGCCAGGCAGCTGCAGGGAAGCTGCGGTCCCCACACAGCGCTCCCGCTTCAGAGTGCCAGTCTCTGCACAACACCCTTCACAAGTGAAGCACAGGGCAAAGACCAAAAGGGCCTCCAGCTCACCTTTTTCCTTTACATCTTCTATTTTAATCAGCAACTAAATGTATATACAAACATTTTCAGCTAGAAGCTGAATTGCTGCTGTGTAAGACAGGCCAAGGAAAGGAAGCATCTACAAGAACTAGCAGACTGATAGGACAGCTCTCTCATAATGAAGGACAGAAGTGAAGGTGCGAAAAGTCAAGCAATAGGATTTTTAGACAAAAACTAGTCTAGCAATCTCATTCACCTCTGGCTTCCTATTTTCTTACTCTATTAAAACTGAAGCCTTGTGTTATAAAGGCTGCAGGGATTTGATGTGCAGACAGGTCTGAGCTCAATGAATAGCTGTGGTGGCAGAAGCGTTTCAGACCACTTCCCATCCGTCGCCACCTGCAGCAGGGTCTCCCTGCCACTCCTCCCACGTCACCTGGCAGGCTGCTTCTACAGGTGTGCCCTGACTTGTTTGGGGTAGGACTGCCTAGCCAGAGCCAGTCCACGTCACTGATGGAAAGGGAGCGTGCTGTTTCATCACGTCAGTGCTGCTTTGTGATTGAACCATTGGTTAATCATCCCTCTTGCTGTATAACAGAGGGAGTTTCAGGGAAATGCCTGGCTTTAACACCGTGCAGCAGTAACACCAAAACCCTCATTATGTTTTCACTCCTCAGGAATGCGTAGGACATGCTGCCTACACATCTTAACAGTGGAAAAAGAAAGAGCACTACAGAGGTGCTTTAGAGATGAACCTCACCCCATGCCTTTCAAAACTGTGACAAATGTTGTCACTCTGCCATAAAACACTTCACCAGCCACTCAATATACCAGCAGACATTGGAACATGCACAATGAAGCCAGTTTGAGGAGTGAGACTCTTTAATAGCCAAAATGAATACTTACTTAATCGCCTGCCGCACCAATTAGAGGTGCTGTGCTCAGCTAATGACAGTGGAGGAACTCAGGTCTTTCACAAAGCTATTTGATCTCTCTTAGGAGTTTGTTCTTTACCACAATGAAAGAACGCACAAAGCACTACTGCTATTTTTATTATGAAGCAGTAATATGTGCAAGCACAACAATATAAACTGAAATTGTGAACTGAAAAAGCTGGAGAACTACTGTCTTTGCCAAGTAGGAAGCTTAAACATTGTATACGGAAGTTTATTGTATTGTGGAACAGAAACTTGGGTTAATTTTGTCTTGAGAATGAACCGAGCTTGCACGAATGTTTAGGGTGTAATTCAGTGCCTGCCTTGAACTCTGCTCAATAACTGACTGCTTTGGCAGCACAGTCATCACTTACCTTAATAAGCACACACACGCATACATAACTGTAAATCAATAAGTACTGCACTTGTACATATCACGAGCCGCCTCCCTTTACCAAAAGGGCCTGCAGTGAAGAAATACACCTAAATATACAACATCATTTCATTTAAAAATCAACAGCAATGGTATATCAGAAGAAATCCACAATACTGTGGTGCCAAAACCCACCTTTATATACTGCAAATGTTCATTTTCAAAACTTATTTCCTGCCAGAACTTTGCCAGAAAAATTCAATTGGCAGTGTTTGAGGAAAAATTGCAGGCATTCCTGATAGATTTAACTTTCTTTAACAGACCTGTTATCAGTCTAATCAAGACTAATTAAGACTCAACAGTAATTGCTGGGAGTTATCTTTCAGGCTATAACAGGCATTGGATCAGAACTGAAGAGAGTGCCTCTCATTAAAGAAATCCTTAATCAGACAGACTTCTCATCCACTGTCTTCAGCGCTTTAGTACCTCTGAATTTAAGAGACTGTAGTAAATAAAAAGATAGTTTGTTTGCAAATACACGAGGAAAAATCTTTATAGAATTTGTTAGGAGTATTTCTTTAGAACACTTTCTACAGCCTTCCTGAAACCTCCTTCCACGCCTTAATCACATACAGCAAGCGAAGAGGCCTTCAGTCACAAAACTATTATGTGGTCCTTCCAACCCTCCTCCCTCTCCAGAGTAACTCACTGAAAGTGAGGGTACTGCAGCACTAAGCAGCATGCCAAGCACTTCCTAGGAAGCTACAGCAGCATCCTGTCCTAAAAGGGCTGTTGGAGTCACACTGCAGCCATCCTCTCCAGAACACTGCCATCCTCATAGAAACTGCAACAGCTGGTGGAGATGAGAGAAGGAAACAGCCGTGTGGTACCTTGCAGTGGTCAGGCACAGTGAGAGCTATCCAGGCTCCAAGCCAACAGAAAGCCCAGGAGCCACGCTAGGCCAGGACAGAGCAGAAGATAAATGCCCTATTTCTTGGTAGGCTCGTTACCTTCAGCTCCACACCTTGCTAGCTCAACTCATCTGTTGTCTGGCTGAAGTTTGTCTGAACACAGGTATCACAGGCAGAGCTTCTAACCATTTGTAAGACTAAATAAACCCGTCTAGAAGTCCTTCAGGAGTCATGACTTTGTCTTCTGATTTTACGTTTATAACAAAGTTAAGATTACAGCAGGGAGTATGTACGCTCATATAGTTTTATGATTATTCTCTCTTTTCCCTTTCTCAAACTTTTCTTCCAGCTCCCCATCCCTGCCAAAGAGCCATACGTGTCATGGGCCAAATTAAAGTGGATTTCAAAAGTCACCCAGGCTGCAACAACCCAAATACACACCAGACTGTGCCCATCACTACAGTTACAAGATAAGGGAACCTGACATTTTCACAGCAGTCATCAATACACTTATCAGTACAAAGCACTGACACAACCAAAAAGCATTTACAGTTGCAAAATCCAAGAGTGGATGTAATCCTTCTATTGAGCTCTCACAAAGACTTTTCTGGGAACTGTTTAGAGGCAAAAGATTTATCAGATATGCCACAGGACATAAAAACAAAGCAAACAGTTCTTTCTGTGTGAGAAACAAGTTTGTACATGGATGAAACAATAACAATATTGTCATTATTGCCACCTGGGCTTCACAGAGAGCACTCTGCCATCAGAAGTCGCGGCTTTACAAGTAAGACAGATATGCTAAGAACACAAGGAAAGGAAGATAGCAAAGGAAGCCCTGAACTCAGGAGGTAGGATAACATTTCAGCTTTTTCATGCAAGCAATTATTTGACTGAAAAGCTCAGAACTTACCTGCTGTAGCTTTCGGAAAAATTCTATGAAGACATCACTGTTGGTAATATTTGTATCCAAAGTAACTGAAAAATACGAGTTAAAGGGGAAAAGAGGAAACCAAACTTAGCCAAAAGAGGATAAACAGGGCCAGTGTCTGAAAAACGAGATGTGAATGATATGGCTGCTGGTTAACCATCAGTGCTACACTACTCATCCTTTGGTTTCTGCACAGCTATCTTCACTAGCCTGCTGTCAAATCACTGGGAAGCAACGAACAGTGCAAGATACATAAATGCAGCGAGTGCTGTTCTCCCAAAGAAAGACCACAGTAAGGCTTTTGGCCACAATTCCATAGTCACTCATGGTCAGTAACTCCAAAAGCAACTGTTTAATACTCAAGGTGGGGGGGGGGAATGAAATCACTTCTTCACTTACTGAGGTCTTAAAGATTTATCTTGAGTTTGTTTTGTAAGTCTTGGCACAAACTATTTGATGCCAGGGGCTACAAAACCACTCTAAACTCACCCCCCACGACCACACACTTTTCTTTGGTGGGGGGCTGTGGGAGTGGTTAGTCAAAATGATTATTTATGTCTTGGCTTCTGTTAAACTCATGAGATAGTTTCCAGGGATCCTGCAGGCCTGGTTTATAACTCAACGCACTACACCTGAGATTTGATTTTTATCTACAAACTCTTATCTTGTTATAATTCTCACAACTCTGTCTGGAAGCTCTTGAAGGGAAGAGGTTTACTCAGAGCCCAGTTCCACACGACACTTATACCAGGCCAAGTGCTTGTTTTTTCTTCCTTGCTTCCCCCTTTTTCCTGCCAGCCATGAGTTATCACACCTGACCCCATGCCAGCCCTGCATGTTGCAAAGCAGCAGCTCATGTCGCTAACCCAAAAGAACAGAGTCAGACCATGGGCTGCCACCAGGAGGACAAGTTGGCTTAAGCTAAGCGTAAAATTGCACCCTTATATTTTGGGAAGGCTGCATAAAGGCAGACAGGTCAGAAATAAGAGAAGTATGACACACTGCTGTTCTGGAGCCAGTGAATCACTGGACAGGACAAGGCTGCAACATTCAGTCCCAGCCTTTTAGGCATGTCCCTGCTCATTATAGAGTGAGAGGTAAAGCACCTGACAGCCCCAACCATGGACATGTCCTCAAAGGTTTAATCCCTGTGTGTGAAGGCCGATCAGGCTGTTACAGCCAGGCTCACCATTCTGTAGGTACTGCTCCAGCTGAGCCCGTCTCTCATCTGCCATTGACTTGGTCATTGCCAGGTAAAACTTCGGAGGGAAAGCAGGTACAGCACTCCCGAAAAGCCGCCTCAGCTGCAAAACAGCCAAAAGAAAGCTCTGCATCAGTGAAAAAACTTTCTTAGTTTCCGTGAAGCTTTCAATGCCCTTTTGTTTTGACATCAAGACATCTTGAGCTAGTGCAGGTATTTGCTTGTCACCTCCCTGGTGGCCTTCAGGGCCCACAACAAGGGCAAAGTGATGGCCTTTGCCTGGGCAAACACCAGAAGGCAAGCCCAAGGCAGCCTCTTGTGATGGGTTCTCATGTTTGGTCTTACCACTTTGGAGTTCCTGCTTTAAGTTGGGAAAGAAGCATGTTATTAACCTTACCAGCTGGGTCTAGAACACCTCATGGACAAAGACAAGAGGGTTATAGATGTCTTCTCTTCCCAGCAAGTCCATACAGAATTTCTTTAATCTACGACAGAACTTCAGATCAAAAAAAAAAACAAAAAAAAAAAAAACACCAAAATATTTCAGGAATATAAGCTATTTGAAAGCTTGATTCTTCAGCTATATTAGCTGGCTAGCAAGAGCATAATCTCTCTGTACAAACGCTACCTCAGTTATAAACCTGAAAGGACTACAAAATCTCAATTACAGGACCTTCCTGTAACATAAGACAGTTTTAACAGAGATTTGGGTAGTAGCTGGTCAGTTGAAAGCATAAGGTCTCTGCTAGGAGATTTCCCAATCTGTGTTTTTAAGGGGGCTAGCAAGTTTGCAATCAGGCACGCTTCTGTTTGTTCGCTGTATTTTTCAAGCTAAATCACGCTGAACTCTCCCGGATGTTGGATTTTGCTCTGACAATACTGTAGGGATTAGACTATTCCAAGCTTTTAATACTTCGCTCAGGCAAACTATCTCAAGACAAGGACGAGCTGTACTTACTTTCCCAATGTACACATGATGAAACACAACAAAACGCAGTGAGCTCACCTGGAAACCTTCCTTCACCTAAATCAAAACCATCTGGCACCTGATCAGTAAGCTGACACTCCTACCGTACATGGAGACATTACTACTAATTAAATTTTCAGCACCAGCATTCAACTCAGCAGTCAGCATCACTAAATCCTGCAAGATGACTTTCCTCCTCTGGGCCCAGCTGCCCAAGACTTTTGCATGACTCCAGCAGCTGAAGCTTGGAGACAGAGAAAACGTGCACTCCTGCCAGACTGGGCGATAGCTTTTCCTGCTTGTCAGGTAGGAGCAGGAGTCAGGCATACCCTCACAGCTCCACTTTCCCCATGTAGGCAACACACTGCTGTTTCTGAGTTCTTGATCATTAGATACATGTGAATTGCTCTGAGATACGCAGCATAGAAGAGTCAGGCAATGCTGCGTGCCTTGGTTTTATGTAGCTAACAGTAACAGCGAGTACACAGAGCTTTTTATCTTCAAAGTCCTCCACATATGTGATCTTCCCTCAGGACTGAAAAATCTTATCTCTGCTCTACAGGCAGAGAAAGGGAGGAGATACAGCAAAAAACTTGCCAGAAGTCAGAGAGCTGGAGCCCCAGGCAGGAGGAAGCCCTCTGCTCCCGCTGCGCTCAGGCCGTGCCCCACCTGCAAGGCCGCGCCGCCATCAGCCCTCTGCACCAGGGTGGGGCTCCGGCCCACAGCACAAATCGTTCATCTCAGCACCATCTGCTGCTTGGCAGACTTCTCAAAAGGCAGTTGTGTGTCCTCAGGACTTGGGCTACAGCTGTGAGAAGCTTCTCCCCACCGCTTAGACTTTTTTGCATCTCAAAGAACTAAAGAAAAATGCCTATAAAGTCTGTATTTGTATACAACATTGAGAAGCCACCAGGCTATTGGCCACCGGCATGATATCTCATTCCAGCAGAAGGAAGCAAACCAAGTACTCAAGTTTTCACAAACCCAACAGCCCAGGCTGCATTTCACATGCAAGTCAGCACCAACACCACAGCCGGTGGTGCCTGCACCGCTGCCCTGCCAGGCCAGCACCACCACAGCAGCCAGCTCCTCCCACCCCAAATCTGCTTCAGACCATTTTTCTCGAGGCTCTGAATTCGTTTCTCTAACTTGGTGTTGAGCGGCACCTCAGCCACTGAAAAAGAAACAGCACCAACCATAGCATGTGTCTTTGCTGCCCATTTTGGTCGTGTCAGCACCACCCAGCAGCAGTCCTTCCTCGCAGCCCAGCACCAAGGCTGGCACAGCTCCACTGCCAGCTCCCACCACAGAGCAATAGCACAAGGCAGGAGAGCCCATGGGAGGCTGGATCCCAGAAAGAAGTTTGATTTTTGCTCCAACTCTGTAATGTTCTTCCTCCAAGACTTCCACCTAAAAGAGCAAGAGCCACAGACAGAGCATATTCCATAAATAGGGCAACTTTAAGAGCTGACCCTCCCCCCCAAAAAGGGAAGTAAAGACACATGCTATAGTTGGCACTGTTTATTTTTCACCTTTCTGCAATGAACATTCCTCTCCTCAGCAGGAAGCATCATCGGTTTTAGAGCATAGTTGGCCAGAACTAACCACCTCCCACTTAGTCCAATGGGCTACCTAACGGATACGGCATTTGTCCTGGCAAACGGAGCCTGGCTCTCCTGCTGTCCTTCCCACTGCTAATATCTAGTACCTAAGCATTCAGACAGAGGAATGAAACCTGCTTTTCCTCACAATGGAATGCATAGAGCACTCCTAAAACAAGAGGCCTGAGTCACCCCCGCACCACTTACACCAATGCAAAGCCCCAGCTCTCACAGGAGAGGCAAGGGAGCCAATCCTCAGACAAAACTGAGGCTTTCTGGCAACTCACATCAGACTGCAAGGTGCTGCTGTCCTCAGCATCGCCGTCTGCTTAGCCTAAGCCAGCTCTCCTAAGCAAGATCTCTTTTGGAATATCATTCCTGCTCATTCATGCCTCCCTAAATGCCATTTGCCTCGGGAACTGAGCTTAGGGCTGGGAGCCCCTTTTGGCAGTAAGGTGCGTGGGGTAAGGGAGCGTGGCCCAGGCCGTGCGCACCTGCACCTCTTCGTTCAGCAGCACGTGCTCAGCTATGCTGTGTGCTCATGCTTTGAGCAGCTGCTCCCTTCAAGCAGTCCTTGTGTAAAGGAAAACTACGCTCAGAGAGCAAGGAGGGGAAGGGAGAGGCGGTGCTGAGAGCACTAATGAAGGACAGGACGCAGTAAGTCTTACAGAAAAGGCAAGCAAGGAGCCTGCTCCCAGGGTCCCATTGCCGCAGCTGGGCAGCAAGGGGCTGGGAGAAGACCACCCACTCCCCGCGCTGCCTGCAGAAGCACACACCAGGCAGGGCCAAGCCCTTTCAGGGTGCCCCGGGCCTCACCTGCCCGTCCCAGCGGTGCAGCTGGCTGTAGCGAGCCTTGCCGAGCAGGAAGCCCTCCAGGCACAACGAGTACAGCTGCAAGCACAGCGCCGTCAGAGCCGCCCCGGCCCGCTGTCCCCCCCAGCCCCCTGCCCCGGGCCCACCACGTAGCGGCCCCCGCGCCTCTCCCGCAGCTCCTCGGCGGCGGTGATGCTGAAGTGCAGCCTCATGGCCGGGCCGGGCCCCTCCCGGGCTGCGGGAGCCCCGCGGGGCGGCACAAGGCGGCGCTGCCGGGGAGCGCCGGGCCGGGCCGGGCCTGCCCGTGGGGAGCGGGGCGGAAGGGCCGCAGCACGGGCAGGGGTGAAATTAAAGGGCAATGAGCGAGGCAGGGAAAGCTGCGCCTACACCTGTCGCGGGGCCTGGCAGCCAGCCAAACACGTAGCGGGGTTAAAAGCAAGTTCATCACTGTCCTGGGACCTTTGTCTGTCGCTAATTACCAGGAAGTTACTTTTGCCCTGTTTCCTGACTCCTGAATTCACTTCAGCGTGTTCCTGGTGTCACTGCGGTAGCTGAGCCTGTGTGTGTCAGCCGCTGTGGCCTCACATGTTCACGGCTTCACACAGCTGCTCTCCTGGAGACACCAGGGAGCTATGGATGTGCAAATAACACGGCTGAAATCTGCTAACTGCTGCCTGCAATGGCCTCACCCAAAGGCTCTTCATAAGGGGAAAGGGTATCTCTTGGAAAGGCTGAGGTTCATTCAGTGACCTAAGGAGAACCCCTCAGTGGAACGGAGTTTGTGTGTATTTTTCACAAAGTAAAACGAAGTGGGAATTCTAGAAAAAATGGTGAAGAGTAACTAAGATAACATTATGTCACATGTCTGATAACTTGATTTGTTCTCCTCCTTCATCTCCACAGCCAAACACAACCAGTCTGACGGCTTCAGGAGCGCCACGCAGCCGCCCTCTGACAGGGCCAGCTTTGCAGCTCCGGCAGCACGGCCCTGCTGTGCCTGGAGGGGGGGGCACCGTGCCCGGGAGCCCCACGCAGCTTTCCTTCCCCTCCTGGGCAAGACCCCTGCCTGCGACCTCCTTCACAAGACTTCGGAAATCCACATCTCCACTCAGGAGGCAAGGCAGCTGTGTAAAGAATTTGGTGGAACAAATGTAAAGTATAGGCAGACAGAGGAAAGATCTACGCTCCAGGCCACAGACTGGAGATTTCCACTTTTCCTGTCATTCTAGGCTGGTGGTCTCTTCCCATGTGCATGAATCTGGTTCCTCTCTGGGAAACCAGGGGAGGAAAAGCCAAGGCACCTTTGGTGGCAAATCTAACAGTGGCAGTGGACAGGATTAAGCAAGCTTCTGCTTATATGTCTATCAGTGTAATATGTTCAGGGCCTACTTCTGATACTGGAATCTCTGCTTTATATCATCTACTGACTTCAGGTCTAACCTAGACCATCTGCAACCCAAGGTTCTTGTCAGTGCAATGTGACACAACCAGTTAACCTGCCCAGGGCATCATTTTCCTTTTCTGAGTGCTCAGATATCACATGGAGTACTTTAAAGGGTGCTCAGAGCTATCAAAAGAGAACGCATCTCTGGGTGGCTATAGCCAGCTGGAAGACAGCTTCATTGGGGATGTTTCTTTAGCAGGTTACATGGGGAGCAGGAGACTCTTTGGCATAGCTGTACTGCTCTTAGCACATAATGTGCAACAGGCCCAATACATTGGCACAGCTTGTAATTTCCTTCTTTTTTTCTTAGTGATTACATTCAATCTTAATTCAACAAGTGAGAAGGCTAAGAAATGTTTGAAATTATTTTATTTTTGGAAAATATTATTTCCTTTGTTCTTGTTGCCCGACTCCTTCAAAGGGTGCTACAACTGCACGTGTACCTTGTGGTCTTAGTGTAGCCAAAAACAGTTATTTCAAACTTGTATTCAACTGCTGCATGCTAAGGATTTGTAACCCTGCCAGCTGCATTTTCATTTGGTTACAGCTAACATCCATCATTGTTAACCACATCCTGCAGAAGGTAAGAAGGACTAAAAGCTTTCCTTCACAGAAGTTGTTTTACCGTATGGACCCACAGCTGCCTGAGTGATGGCATTTACGCTGCTGCTGCGCTGAAGTCTCTGCATGCCTTGTGGAAGAACACTATATGGGGTTTTTATGCTTTTTTTTTTTTTTGTATGCTCCTTCTCCTGTTAATTGAGAAAAACCTGTGAAGAAGGGAGGCAGTGAGATGCAGTCATGGCTCAGGAGAGACAGGATCCCAAATGCAAATTGCTCCCAGCAGGAGTAATGTGTAAAAAGGATTTCCCCAGGCTTCAAGTCTTGACATGAAAATAGAGAGCCCCTGATATAGGCTGACCCCTTTGCTAGCACCAGAATTGCAGATCCTTTTCAAGTTGGCTTGCTGCCCTTGAGACTAGGTCAAAGACCTGCAGCAGTTCTGAGCCAGAATTTGTAGCTTTCCTATGGCTTTTCACTGCAAAGGTGTGATGCGTATCACTTGCCATGATGCTGATGAGGCCGCTGACTAATTGATTTAGTAGGACTTACAATGTGGCATTTCTCTCTGTAAGGAAAGGACAAGTTAAGAACGAAAATAGGGAGGGGGCAAGGGAAACTAGCCAGTTGAAGTATCCACTTACACCATAAAAAGTAATCTGGAAGAATGAAACCTTTTTGAGAGTGCCCTTTGATTTCAGTAGATTCAGGCCAGCGCTGCCCACTGAGTTGGCATTTCTAACCTCAAATTGCCTCTCAAGGCCCGTGTAGCTCTAACATACCGTTTTGGACACTGGCTCCTTGACCTGCTGAGGATGACTTTTTTTCCTTCCAGTTATTGAAAGCAGAAACATGTCTACTAGAAACATGTCTACTAGATTCAGAATTCAGAAAGCCCTTTTGCCAGGAATCCTCATCCAAAACAGTAAGCCGCTGTCTTTCAGCATCCTGTTGTCCACAGCAATCATTAATAATGCTCCTCAGAAGGAACTGAAGTAAGCAGAATTGAAGATCTCATTTGTTTATTTATTCAATTTATCCATTTATTCACACATAACCAGTGTGAACAGGTAACTGAGTACTGTCCGAACAAGAATTGATTTCCACCACCTTATCCTCTCCTCCCCCAGCACCCAGAGAAGTCCAGATTTCCTGGACTTCTGTAGACCAGAACACACACAATCCAAATTACCTTTGTACCAAACCTTTGATTTAGTTGCACATAAAGGCACATGCTGCTTGGGAAAGCTGATGGTGAATATGGTACCATTCATTCATTCAAATCACCATTCATCTCGAGAGCAGGCTTTTGGCCACTGCTAAATCTTGAGTGTTTGCTGTGGTTAAAGAATGGAAGATGGGGAAGGAGTGAAATACCAGAGGCTTCAGAAAATCAGCTTAGCACTGAGCAGTCGCAGGGCTGTAGAGGATCAGCGTAAGCCTCTGACACATGCTATGAGGGAATGTGTGGTAGAACGCAGTGGCTGCCAATTAGGCTGCCTTTAACCCAAGGGAACAAGGCTCTACCTCACTGAGTAAACTGACTTTTCTGTGTGGTGAATTGTTTAAATTTAACAGTAGTACACTAAAGATACACTGATAGTGAACTATGTTTTGTTAGTGCCTCTATCTCTAAGACAAAAAAGTATATGAAATAGAAGACATTGATTAAATCTGATACACAGGGAGGAATGTAATCAGGAGTACGGTGAAAACAACCCAAGACACAGGGTTTCGTTTCCTTATGCCTTACTCTACTTCCATCACAAATGCTACGTGGTATTTCAGGCTGGTACAGATCTGCTTGACACACCCACCTTGTACAAAGCTGAAAGAACTCTTTTCGTCTTTTTTCTGTTTCCTCATATCCAAGAGTTTAAATATCTTGTACATTCTTACAAAACACAAAAACACAGTTTAGCGCCTGCAGACTCAGTGAAGTCACATTACCTCAGTTCTTGTTTCCCCAGATAAGAGGCAGGCTCTTAAGCTTCCTGCTAGGGCCCCAAAACTCCTGCATACTTTGGTCTCTAGGTCCACCTTTAATATCATCCAATTCTTCAACATTTTTCTTACAGTGCTAAACATTTTTAGTTTTTAAAACCGTCTCCAAAGCTTTAATGGTTTTATAGTTGGTATTACACAAAATCAAGGTTGTACATTCAACCTCTTACCCATACACACATCTTGTTTGAACTGCCTCCACTGTGGGATTTACCATCCAATTTCAAAAATTCATAATGGCAGACACAATTCAGCAGGACTGGAAACTGTAGGCTAACTCAATCTGCCTCTATCAGAACAGGGCTAAACATAATTGTACAAGCTGTGTTTTTAGTGAAGTGGGAGATAGATTAATTTATGCCAGACCTCTCTATACTAGGCTTATTTCTCAAATTAACAGGAAAAAAAAATCAAGTCTGAAGATCTCTGTACAAAAATAAAGCCCAACTCCTGATAATTGTTTTTTTCAGGGGGAGCGGAGGCACTTCAGAAAGCATACTGTAGGACTTTAAGATCACAATAGGTCCAGGAAATACTGACATCCTCCTCCATAAAACACAGATTTCAGATAGCCTTCTAGAAACAGCTTGCTAACCTCCCTACCTGTAATTCTGCAGAAATTGTATCCTTTAAGTACACTGTTGCAGACAACTCTTGCTCATTCACCTGTATCCATACTACTCTGTCTCCATCTCAGATACAGTGAAGTTATTTTCATGTTCAGGGTTAATTCCAAAGAAAGTGTGGGTGACCTATACGGAGCCTGATCCTTCCACCAAACCAGTGAGAATGAGCACAGTGTGCAAGTGCCAATTGGGATTGTGTTGGTGTGCTACAGAATTCCAACACAAGCCCTTTATAGTAACAATTCCTACCCATCATCTCAAGGTACAGCATTTAAAGGTCTATTTCTAATGAGGCACTGAGAAGAGCCCTGACATCATGCTATTAAGGATTTTAAAACCCAGATGTGAACCCAGCTACTGTGTTTGTTTAATGGCCAAGTTTGTATTATCAGTAACAGGTGGCAAGACATAGGCTACTGTTCTCTAGAAACTGCTAAAACAAAGTTAGAATCCCACTTGATACTGTGAAAGACTACCTTATCCGAAATACAATGCACAAAAAACTCTGACAAGTAAATCAGTGTTTAAGGAATTTTTATTAAACGAAGAATTTTATAATCCAAATTATGTTTCTTTGCTCAGCTATCAATTCCCACTGTCAACTAAAACAGTGGTGATATTCTGAGCTTTTCCACAGTAAAGAATTACAAAATTAAAGAAAGGAATGCTTTAAATTTTTGTACTGTGCTGAAAATTCTTTTCCCCCGGGTTTATAAAACATTAATTTGTATTTTTTATTTTACTATTTTTTTTTAAATTTTAAATCAATAAGTAATCTAGGACTAGCATTTGTTTTGCTAGCCCCGGCATTGCTCTGTACATTAGCTTCAAAGTTTCCTTTCCTTTTTTTATTCATTTTATATTTTGCAATGTTTTTCTCAATATTTAATAGTTTTTCCATGTTTAGATTTTTTTTTTCTTCGGTGAAGCGAAGTTCTAGATTGTAGTTCCCGGATCTTCCTGTAAACATAAACAATGCTGTTAGGTTTTAAAATCGAAGCAGCACCTTGTTTTCTGACACACTTTCTGCAACTGTGCACCTGAAAACACTGTGGGCTTTCCCAGATCAATCACACAAAGTTCTTTCCAAGCAGTGCAGCATAGAGGTAGGTATCCCAATTTTTAGAGATACTGATGTATCTCAAATCTGTGATGCTTGGTTAAGATAAAACAGCATAAAACTAAGCAGTACCCTGCACAGCCTGGCCTTGGACAAGGGCTAGGCACACTGCCTTGTTACTTAACTAACTTGATTGCAGGTCATCTCTAAGGCCAGCATAGGGAAGCTCTGACAATTACAGCATTTTCAAATTCCAACAACTAAAATATCATGGAACACAAGGAGTAACATTCTCAAAGTCTGGGCAGCTTAGGTAAGTACAGACAACTATTCAGCACTTATTTTATCTCCAGCATGAAAGTACCACTAGAAAAACAGAAAAAAAGAAAGAAGCATGGGAAAAGCATGACTCATTCTGCCTCCAGAAGGCCACCTCATGCCCGCAGAAAGGAGAACACTGAGAAAAATGAAGACTAAGTAATCAAATGTAAAAGCAGGCCTCTTCTACCACTAGCTGTATATATGAGAAGTACATACATGCAAAGCCTAACTGAGCTGAATGGGGCACAGACTCCTGTGTTACCCTCAAATCCACAACATTTTTCTCTTTTTTTTTTTTTGAAACTGTTGCGATAACACCTTTTGCCTCTTCCTGTCATGCAAAATTAAGATACTAACCCCCTGGAAGATAACCAAGATAGTATTTTAACCAACATCATAGCTAAAATGACTAAAATGTAAAGTCAAGACAATGGGTAATTCAGCTTTTAATTACTGTGTAATTTTAGATTTTGGCACATATACACAAATTACAGTGTAAATATGCTATTCCATATGCAAGGAAAAATAGGGCTGAGCATCATTTTAAGCTTACTCCTTCCACAGTTTGCTCAAGTTCCTCCTGAACAACAGTACGAACGGCTCAGAACTGCTCATTTTTGCAGGCGTGTCCAGAACTAACCCCAGCTAAACATGCTGTTAAGCACAATGCTCCCATTCCCGCTAAATGTGCGAGATGAAGCGCCAGTAACGTCTGCTAAACAAGAACTGCTGAACTGGACAAGAGTACAGAGCACAAAGCTAGTCTGCAACCACAGCTGCTGCTTTCTGTGGCTGTGAATGACACAGAGCCTGGAAGCGTACTGCCCTGACTAGGGACTATTGCCTTAGTCAACCTATGAAGCTACATTACTCAGAAAACTTACTTATTAAACACTTGGAACCCCAGTAGGGTTATTAACTGCCTTTTGAGCAGCTTCTTTAGCTTGGTGGGCTTGTAGTACGGCTACAGCTTCATCAACCTGGTAAGTAAAAAAAAAAAACAAATTAATAAAGGAGGCTTTCTGTATATTTAAGTTAACGAAGTGGTTCGAATTAAACATACAAACAATACCTGCATCATTAAGAAGAAAAGGAAAACATTACAGTCTAAGTTCATGCTAACATAAATCACTGCCAAAAGATATTCTAACTTCTCACCCTGGGCCACTGCTGCACTTCCCCATCTCCACTGTGCCAGCATAAACATCTGTTAAATCAGTGCGAAAATCACTCACGAAAGTAAGTGAGGCAGAAGCCCACCTACCTTCGAACGAAGAGATTCAGGAGACTCGAGCATGTGGAGGAGTTCAGAGTTGTCAATCTCCAACAACATACCAGTGATCTTACCCGCCAGAGTAGGGTGCATGCTTTGAATAAGAGGAAACAGACGTTCACCTAGAGAGAGAAACGTTATCTGGAGTGACAAATCTCATCTGATGAGCATAGCCTCAATTCAAGGAAAAAGAGCAACACACGTCTCCTTGTTCTACTCCTAAAACCATTTACTTTGCATTTCAAGATTAATAAAAGAGTACTTAAAGATACATACCTAACATTTGCTTTTGTTCTTGTGGAGGGGCAGAAGCCAACATGGAGGCAGTCAAGGGTTCCTGACCTTGCACGTGGACAGCAGGCTGCAAATGAATTTACACCATTTCAAGATTAAATTCTAGCTTATAATTAGTTGCAGCTTCAAATATCCAATGTTACGCAACTCAGCATAAACAATGCCTACACTGTCAGAAACTTGGAAGAAATTACATCCAAGTCAATTTAATCAAATATAGCTGGTTTGGGCTGCGTGAGGCTGGAGATAAGTATCAACCACTCTGTGGTGGAGCAAACAAGGAAAATTTGGGTTAAGGTATCAAACTGGAAAATATGAAGCAACAAAAGATGACATCCCATCCCAGGTGAGCCTCAAACATACTTAAAAGCCAAAGGCTGTACTGGTGCCATAATGCAGAGCTTGGATTCTAGAACAACAAAGGAAACTCTTAATCATACGCATCCCCACCTTTAATCTGCAGAAAACCCATCAAAAGCATGACCAGTTCCTGAAATTACATACCTGCTGCATAGCAACCTGTGGCTGTGTATTAAGATGCTGCTGAGGATTACGAACACCTGCAGCATACTTGTATTGTGGTACTGTGCGTACAGCAGGAGTAGCTGCAGTAGCTGCTGCTGCAGGACGTGGACCCATTGTTTGTGTTGATGTATTAGCTGAAAAGATAACAATTCTGTTTGTCAACAATCCCATTTTTCATTTAGCGTGCACTGTACAAAAGTTAAAACCACCAAAACTGAATACCTAATTTAGGTACTGTATTATAGATTCATCTCAGTAGTACTGTCAACTGTCACATCACTGGTCACATCTCAAGCTTCAAAACTAGAAGTTTACCAGTTGTTCCATTACTTTCTAGTCATCTCACTAATGGATTGTTTTTTCCTAGTTGCTATTGAAAGACGAGTGAGAAAACATTCATTTTTGGTTGATTGTTAGTTTCATTCTAACCTTAAGGGACACTTGATTTCCTGAGCACAATGATGAAGTAGATAGCTAAAAAGACCACTGTCAAATACATTCTCGGAGAGTTAAGCCTCCATTACAGTTAGCTCTGATTCATTCAGTGATGTGCAGATTCTGGACACATTGATAGTGGCTCACAATATTCTACTACAAAACAGTTAAAACTGGATCATTCCAGTATTTTTACATGCAACTTCTTACTACAATTGCCACACTGATGTTCAGAAATAGCAGAAGCTGTCATACAATACTGTTAAAACGGACACTAAAGGAAAAAATGTTTTGTGCTAAAGAGATGTGACCACAGCAGGAATCTGATTTTCTGTCTTTGCTGGAATAGTATTTTAAGCAACCACCAAAAGGTGAGACCAGCTTATCCATCTGTTAAGAGCCAGAAAAGGAGAGAAGCAGTACCACATATGGTACTGAAACTTAGGAATCTTTGAGAGATTCTGCAAAACTAAAAAGGGGTTTTATACTTCAAGTCTTCACGAGTGGAACTCACCAACACGTTGTGTGGACATGACTCGTGGAACCTGTGAAGAAGCCGGTCTCATGGTACTAAATGGTGGTCTGGGAGCTGCTGGGCGGATAGCACCAGGCATGTTTTGGAATGCTGCGTTTTAGAAAAGATAGGTTACATTACACACTGAGACACTGAATGGGGAGAAGAGTCCAGAAGTAATACCATGTAACATGAGCAAAGATTAACACAGCAACTTCATGAAAACATACGTAAAACTTCAAAGTTAAAGGCTTGCTGAGTTTACCATCGTTACTGGAAAAGTGAAGAAGTGACTTACGATGAGGTCTGGCACCCTGAGCAGTCCAGCGAGGACTAGGTCTAGCAAGTTGAGCAAGTTGATTAGTAGGATAGTATGCAGCACGGTTCTGAGTCTGTCAAATGCAAAAACAACACATAACCTATTATCTTCAGAGGGCATACTGAGCAGTGAATCACCTTTCTGCTATGAAATTACAATGCTGAAATTATGAATACATGGTAATTGTTTTATTTACTCTTAAATCTAAACAAATGTTTTACACAGTACTAAACATTCGGTTACTCAGCTCTATACATACCTGTGGGATAGCTGCCATGAAGTAACCTGAAGGAGGTGCTGGTTGGTAGGGGTTGATTACAGGATTAGGTACTGCTCTTACGCTTGCCATTCTCTGCATATACTGGTTGGTGAGATGAGCCTGGCGCTCTTCTTTACGCTGGGCTAGAGCTACATATAATGGTTTAGTAGCCACAATTCTACCATTCATCTCTGTGACAGCTTTGGTGGCTTCTTCTGGTGATGAAAAGCACACAAACCCAAATCCTTTGCTGCGTCCACCTTCCATCATGACCTGTCAGTATGAAATGTAGCTTTTAACAAGGGAATGCTACATCTGTCTCTATTCAACTTGCATGAATTCCTTTTTTCAACTTACTATACAAGCAAGACCACAGGTTTGTTCTATTGAATGGATTTATAGGAAGGAATATCATTTAACGACAAGCTAACTCCTTAGAGAACACTGACAAAAATCTCAGTGAAGTAAAACTGAGCACACTGGTGCACTGAAAAGATACAATTTTTCTCACAGGAATGTCAGTACACAGTTTATATCGAGAAAGGATGATGGTATGATGCGTTTAACCTGAAATGTGTAAAAATGAAGAAAGCAGGTGTCCATGCATGTATAACAATAGTAACAATGACAGGTGACTGGGTCACATTTCTCATTTTTCTCTGCTCCTCAGTGAAGGATCACCATTCATCAATAAAAGGACAAGTGCAATCTATAAACTTTACCTTTGCACTAGTGATTGTACCAAATGGGGAGAATTCTTTTCGAAGACGCTCATCATCAATTCCATCATCAAGATTTTTCACATAAAGGTTTACACCCTAAGAAAAAAATAGTCAAGTCAGTTTTGAAAGCAAATGACCTGCATAGATCTGAAAATCAAAAGTGAAAATTAAAAGTTAACCTGGTATCTGGTGATCCTGTCCTGCTTCATTTGCTCAAATTTACGCTTCAGCTCCGTCTGTCTTTCCACTTTTTTCTGAGCCCGGCCAACATAGATTTGTTTCCCATTGAGCTCTTTGCCATTCATCTCATCTACAGCCTTCAGCAATAAACAAGAGGTTAGTAGTGCTTTGTATTTACTGAGATACTTGTATTTCATGTTATTTGAAACACCCTGTGTGTGATCCTGACTACTGTAAGAGAAGCATTTATGAATGGACGCAAGACTGAAAAACGGACATTGAAGACAGGATTTGTTCCAATGCCTTGCTTGGATGCTTGCGCTACTGACAAATCACAAATGCCTTTTGAAAAGCAAGCTTGATTTGTTGTCCCTGATCTGTTCTCAGCTGAGTTTTTCCTCCTGATTCTATGTCCTTCCTGCCATAGTAAACTGACACAAAGCAGCCACCTGCCAAAGAATTAAATTATACAGCATACTGGCGTGCTACAGACACATACACAGATTAATAGGACCCTTGTTCCAAAGTTACTCTTCAAGGTAAAAGCTACATCACAAGGCCGACTATTTTCTTACAGCTGTGCCAAATGTACTCCATAAAACTAATAGCCTTCCTGCTGACTTTGCAGTACTGAAGTCTGAAAACATCACCCTTTCTGTCTTGCACTTGCACAAACGGTTTGTGCAACCAAATTGGATCCAATGATTCATTTGGGCTTTGCAGAGGTATAGTAATTTACCACGCTTGTATGTTGCCCAGCATGAAGGAATCCAAATCTCATTGAAACCTTTAAGCTCAACTACAACAGGTTCTTAAATTATTCAAGATTTCTCATTTCTACACCAGTTCCAGCTTTCTGAGAGTATCTTAATAGGCTCCTCAAATCAACTCATTTTGCTCATAAGAAAGCATTTTAACTAACAGAAACTTTGTTCACTTGTTCAGTAAGCACAGATCTGCTTTTACAGTGTCCTTGACCAATTAAAAACCTTTAATGAATTCGCAAAATTCCTAAGCCCTCAGTGAAAGTCATTACTGAGTTCTCAGACAGAATTCCTAACATGAAGTACAAAAGCTTACTTTTTGGGCATCTTCATGTCTTTCAAAACTAACAAAGCCGAAGCCTTTGGATTTTCCACTCTCATCAGTCATAACTTTCACACTTAAGGCAGGACCTAGAAAGACAATGAAATACTTTATGTTGCGTGCATTCTCTTCATGCCTTGAACATTGTTTGTAAGTTACAATATTTAGTTTGTTTGTTTTTACTACAAAAGACTCCACCCACTAATTTAAGATTGCTGCTTTGCCTGGATGCTGACCTGTAGCCTTTATGGCTAAAGTCTGGTTTTTATGCCTTTATGGCTGAGTACATTTCCTACTGTATTTTCAACCAAAATGAGATAGGAATTTAAATTCAAAGTGAATCCAGTAATTTTTAATGAAAAAAACTAACATTTGAAAAGTCATATTACTTCTGTCCTTTAGAACAGGTACTAAAACCTGGAAAGGAGGCCCTCCTATTAACTATGTGCTTTGGTGAAAGGATCCCAGCACAGCAATTCCTTTGAAAAACTGTGGTCCAGACAATTGCAGGAGATATTAGCTAAATGCACTACTGTTCCATCCATGGATGCTGTGAATGCTGCATAGGGTTTCCACAGGATAACTCCTATACAAGGCTCTGTCTGGGTTTACACGGTATCTTCTGGAATACAGCAAGGCACAGAAGAATAAGCAACATAAAAAGCTATGAGGCTCAAGATACAATAGGTGCAGCCTATAAACCAGTATAAGAATCTGTGACTGGATAAAGGAAGCTTGCTGCTTCCTAATTCCAGTGACACATCATACACATTATTCGATCATATGCCCACTATAAATCTGCCCTGTGCACAAGCAAGGGTCAAGACAGAACCAAATAGCTTGCTCACAGCAAAGTTACTTACAATTTCTTAACTGAGTAATAGAAGCATAGATACCCTAAATAAAGGTTAGTCTGCATATCAGTGGAAAAGATATGGAAAACTGATTGTGTCACGTGTCCTATAGCAAACTCCTAACATCAATTCATACTAAAATGCTTTTTATTTGCTACATCAAATTTGCAAAATCCATTTAAAAAAACTATTTAGACATTATTTTAAGATTATCAGAAAATTCCAATAGGATTATATATTCTATTCATAGAATCATAAAGGTTAAAAAACACCACTAAGATCACCCAGCCCAATTATCCCCATCACCACCAAGCCCGCTAACCCATGTCCCTCAGTGCCACCTCTACCCTGTTCTTGAAAACCTCCAGGGATGGTGACTCCACCACCCTCCTTAGGCGGCCTGTTCCAATGCCTTACCACTTTCTGAGAACAAATGTTTCCTAATATCCAACCTGAACCTCCCTTGGCACAACTTAAGGCCATTACCTCTTGTCTACTAACCTATTCTGGCTATTTAAAAATTATTAGTGGATATCAATTACAATTTCAAATTCATAGTGTAATAAGTACAAACTTTTCAGTGCTTCCTAAAAAAAACTTCAGCCAGCCATCCGATTCCTCTTATTATAAAGCACTGCACAGACACAAGAAGCTGAAGTTCACTGGTGGCTATATGAACTCAAAGAGTAAGACATTACCAAACTTGCCAAAGAGTTCCTTAAGTCTCTCATCATCCATGTCTTCTCCAAAATTCTTGATGTAAACATTGGTGAATTCTTTTGCTCTGGCTCCAAGTTCTGCCTCACGTTCCTTGCGGGATTTAAACCTTCCAACAAATCTAGTTTCAGGAGAACAGAAAGGGTATATTAAAGAAAGCCCATCAAGATACAAAAATTTACTTCAATCCTCTGACATCATATTTTATACGTAATCAGTCTCATTATTCATCGCACACATGAAATTCTTGAGATAAAATATTCAAGATAAAATTATCAAAACCAATTTCACTATCTTTTCCTATATCGGTCTGCTTATCACAACTGCTAGCACAGAAATGGTTTCAAACCATTGGCAATATTGCCCACTCTTGTACAGCCTTTGACATCAGGAGACACATGGACAAGGGGATAGAGTGCTAGGTAAACTGAAATTCTAGATACCAGCACAATCTCTTTGCCACACTAAAAATTTGGCAGCCTTAAAACAGTTACCATTCTCCAGCCTAGCTTTTAAGCAAGGGATATTAACTAATCTCCGTCACGCCCTTATATACTGTTTGTGCTTTTCTCCCCCTCCCCCTCTCTCAACAGGCACAGAGAGATAAATAGCACAACTTGCTCTGCAGTCAAATACCATTGTGAATTGGCTGGGAACACCAAAGGGCAGTTCATGCTGTCAGAGAAGGAACAGAAACTGAACACAACGCCCTGCGATACAAGGAACTCCTCTAACACAGAAGTTACACGGCTAACACTCATTTCCCATTACGGACTTTTTGCTCTCCAACAATCTCCAACAATTATCTGAACTCATAGCTCCAAATCTAACTAATTTATTAACGTAGCAGAGGATAGCACAACATTTTCATGATAGTGCTGTTGTGCAAACGAAGAAATGAGATCAGTTCAGATTTCTAGCAAGCCCAGATTAGATATTAGATTGTTTAATGGTCAGAAACAAAGGTTTCAGACTTACTTAATGGTGATCTCCCACCGAGATGATGATGCTTCCCCCAGGAGCGGCCAGATCCCATGAGATGTTTTCCCCTCAGTGGCTGGCTCTTAAATGAGCCCAGGGTAGACCCACCCTGGGCCCACCCCTCCCAGTCACATGGGCAGGGAGCACAGGCACTCCCTAGGCCAGCCACCGCCCTTCACCAGGTGCTCAAACACCGATTCAGGCCATGACCTAGGGTTTCCCCTTACAGTACTCACATGTTTTTATGACTATATGCTAACCTTTTTCTTACCTTTAAAAAGATATATAAAGATTAAGCTAAGTAAAGGTATTCATTGTGTGCTAGTCAAGTACAGAACTAGAGGGAAAAGTGAAGTTGCAAAACATACTTTGTGCACATGGCTTGATCCATCCACCTCTACATGTAAAGATCATTCACAAGGGTAAGCTGATGCTGATTTGTTACCTTTTTTCCAAACCCTCTGAAGTATTTACAGAGCTGTTCTCTTGCAACCACACTAAAAATACCATCATGATCCCTTAGGCATAGCTGTGAGGCACAGTCACCCCCAGTCCAGCCTAGCCATCACTGATCAATAGCCAAACCTGTTTTTCCCTACAGTATAAGAACAGTTGTAGTTTTTAAATCATTGTTTCCATAAGGTTTTTTTCTACTCCTGTTCCCTAGATGTCTATTAACAGACACTCACAAAAACATTTAGTATGATGAGATTGCTATTCAAGACTGAGTAGCTTGAGAGCTCTAAGTTTCACTCAAAAGAAGGGTGAATAAATGCATCTATCACAAAACTTCCATAAAGAAAGCATTGTTTGGAATACCCTATTGGTTGCACTTCAGCTCACATCAGAAAGATCAGAAAAGAGAAATTCCCAAACCTTCATTAGAGTATTGGTTTGAAGGCAACTAAGACAACATTTTCTCTTCTCTAGGAAGAGCACTTTCTGAACGTATTCTGCCATAGAATAGGTAGCACAGTTCCTACTATTCCCAGTGCTCCAATTCTAAATCCTGTTTAGAATCAGAAATGTTTACAACAACCTGCCTTTCCTAGGTAAGCTTTGAGCATGTGTCTACCGTAATTTCAATTTCAGCCTGTTGATCTCCAACAACATATTTATGTACTTACACTTTGCGGTCATTAAGCAGCATACCATTCATTTTTTCAATAGCTCTTTCTGCAGCTTCTTGTGTCTCAAAATGTACAAATCCATAACCCTTGGATCCATTTTCGTCGCATACCACCTATTAAAGAAAAACCTTTTTGTAATAGCCATGGAATGTTTCCAGCATAATTTGAATTTTTTTTTTTCATGTGAAATCATTAATTGCACCCAAAATTTTCCACTAACCTTACAAGAAAGGATGTTTCCAAAAGCAGAAAATGTGTCATACAAAGCTTTGTTGTCAATTGATTTGTCCAAGTTTTTGATGAAGATGTTTCCTACACCGCTTTTGCGTAGAGATGGATCGCGCTGAGACCACATAATGCGCACTGGTTTGCCTTTAATGACATCAAAATTCATGGTATCCAAAGCTCGTTCCGCTGGAAAAACATCATGGAGTTAGCAGGAAACACTAAAGTTACTTAAACAAGCAAAAAAATGCACTATAAATACAATTCTTCACAAAAATTCAGCTGTTTTAAGTCCAGTGCCACAACCATCAAGATGCGTACCCGGACTTTCAACACAAATAAATCCCCTCTTTTATGCAAGAAACAACTGTCAAAAACGCCTCAGCAAAGGCCATGCTGAAGAAACAGGAAGGAGCACTGATCAGCTGGATAAGCAGTAGAGATCTGAGTAGCATGATTGTGCCCTACTATGGGAAGGTGGTACCCTGACAGGAAGAAAACATATTGAGTAATGGCAGTTATCACCTATTTCACAGGAGGAAAGGTTTTGACTTTTGTGAAATTCATCTGATCGCTCCCACACCATGCAGATGTATACAGTACAATAAAAATGCTTCTGGGGGACAACATACGCCCATACTAGGCCTTCTGCAAACACCAACATACCAACTCCTAAGTCACCAATATCCCTAAACTGACAAAATTGCTTTGCCATGTGCAGTTGTTCCACACAATATTTCAGTGCCAAAAAAAATCTGTGAGGGACTTCCAGGCCAGGCCAGTTTAAAGATTTATAAAACTAGTATTTAACTGTGAAAATCTCAAAACATACATTAAAAGCTCACAATGAAATATATACGAGGTCAAAGGAGGAGCAAGCATTAAAGCAGCAAAACGCAGTAGTGCAAACCAGCTCTGATGGGGCCGTTGTTCCAGTAGAACTCCTTAACTAACTTTTCAAAGCCTGAATTTAAGACCTCAGCATATTTAGATAGGAAAGTGTCAAGACATTCTCAGTCTTTCTATATCCTTTCAAAGCAACAAGACACATCTGTGATCTTTTAAGTCAACAAGGTATTTATGCAAGGAAGACACAGCTCTAAATTATGGCAGACAGGATATCTCCTACACTAGCTCTTCTTAATTTTTGTTCCTGTCTGGAAGAGCACTGATAGAAATGCCAATCAATACCTGAAGCCACATCCATTCGTACCAACCCATTTCGCTGCCATTTGCATATAGGAGGACAGTGCCATGCTAACAAGACTGAAATAATTTTGTATCAGTTTCAAGACAGTAACCGCGTCAATTTCTTTTCTTAGAAGGACCAAGGGCCAACCACATTGCCAAACTCCATTTTTTTTTTTCTCCTTCAAGTGTTCCTTATGCATTTGGCTACGTTATCGGATGGCACAGCCAAGAAACTTTGCAATCAGCCTCAATCTAGCTGGTACACTGTGTTATCTCCTTTCTTGCCACGTTTTCAGATTACAAGTGGTCTGAAGATTATATTCTCTGAAAGACATCTGTAGAGGTTAACTAGATAAATATCTAACCATCATTTTATTGTTAAGGACACCTAGTGATACTACTACCATATTCACGTGACAATCAGTAAGTTACCTGACTGAGAGCTGAAATCACAGACAGAAGCATTGCCCATCTTTATGCTAGTCAATGCACATTTCAAAAACTTTACTATAAATCAAGCAGGAGAGAAGAGCCAGCCTGGGTTACTGATATGAGAAACTAAATACATCAGAACTCTTAAATCACCCCCCAAAACTGATAGACAAGCAAAATGAACCGTGGCCATCACGACTTGCAGTAGCAGAAACACGTACCACTGGTATTGCCCTGGAAGTCATTGGAACTATTGCTGCCAGCACCAGCAAAGTGGCAGTAATAAACAGCTCACTATTTCCAGAAGTACTAACAGGGCTTGCATTTACTAGAAAAGAGATTCTTCCAAATCATGCTAATTCCTTCTAGAATAACCCCGACACTCCTGGAGAACGTGCGCTCCTGGACACATTTCCCAACTTTCCAAACATCTGACTGACACGGGGTCCCCCCGGCCAGGGTGAACACCACCACCCTGCCCTAACAGGGAGCCTGCATCCCAGCCTGATACAGTTTCTCTGTAACAAGGGCAGCATGGCAACTCTCCTAGTTTCTGTGCGGTGGAAGTACAAGAAATGCAAGGATTTCTGCTTAACCAACACTGCATTGTCACACCACAATACACTTTAAAACATTACTAGAATAATTTACATACTTCATCAGGGATAAGCTACTCTCACCCAGATTTGTAAGCAATAGCACTGGCTAACTTTCACTACATTTCAGCTGTTTGCCACAGAAGCCGGCTGCAGGCTTGCAGGGGACAATCCCATTCAGCAGTTAACTTGTTACCAGGAGGACACACCTCCCCATGCCACACTTCTGCTGATGCTGCTCCAGCTCTCGGGGAATGAGCCAACAGTTGGTTCCCATTTCAGTCGCGAGCAACCGGCCAGTCAACTTCAGCAGCAACTCCACAACCACGCGGATTGTGTACTTAATGCTCCACTGTGCCGAACCTACACAGCTATAGCTATAAAAATAATAAAGTTCTGGAAACGTTGCCACAGACAAACTCTGAAGGGAAAACTGCAGCTTCCCATTGCTCAAGAGTATGTCTAGTTTGGTGATTAAACGAGATTTCCCAGGTTTACTCCGGACAATGACTCAAATTCAGAGAAGTCACAACTATGAAATGTGTGCATACCTCCCACGTGTGTCATCAGGCCTAATGAGCTTTTGGAAGAGCTGTGAGCTGCCCAGTTCACAGACAGCTGGTGATGTCAAACACACCTTCAAAAGCCTTTCCTGAACCCAAGCTAGTTGTTACCAGTTGCTTAATGAGCACAGGCCGAGGTGTAGCTAAGAATTAGGCTAAACCAGGGAAAGGCAGCTAGCCTGGAATTACAAGGAAACCAGTGTGATGACAGGAGTAACCATTTATCCCCTGAGCTGCTATTTCAGGGCTTCAGAAAATGGGTTGAGTGTGATCTGTCAGGAAAAGACCAGCAAGCACTTCCTAGGTACTTGCCAAGAACATCCAGTTCTGAAAATGCTGCTAAGTACAACGGCAGAGCACCACTGAGGTGTATTTCAAACAAGAGCTTCCAGGTACCTGCCAGATGCAAGTTCCACACAGGCAAGAAATACTCATAGCTGAGGTGGACCAGGTGTGAAGAACGGACACCTCCACCCCCCTAAGTCAGAAAACTACTTAAAAATGTGGAGTAACAGCATTTTCCCATGAGGCCCACTCTCAAACCCTGAATGCAAGTGTTGCTCAGGTGTAAGAACTCCTCTACTCCCGCATTTGACGATTACAAACCAAGCGTGGGGCTGAGCAGGCCCTCCAGCCCTTCCCCAGTTCTGGCACTACCAAGGAGGAGAAGCGTTTCAACACCTCCAGGCCCTGCCCTGACATTACCACACCGCAGCGCTGAACTGCCCTGACCCCTTAGTTTTCTTTTTGAGCCAACTGTGCTGTAGCTTTTCACTAACTGGAAGCCAAGGATGTCGATTCTCTCATCCTGGGTGAATGAATGAGAGAACTGATAACAGCTGAAATTTCTCCTTAAGAAAATGGGACAGTGACTTTTTCTGCTTCCACAGAGGTCTCAGCAGCACACCACGAGTGTATCTGGTCCATGTGCTAAGGCCAACCCTGGAGACTGGCTCATCTATGGCTCAAAAAGTTTGCAGCTCAAACCTCTAACTCTCACACTTCTGAAAATAAAACCATTACAGTGGAAAGCTGTTCACTCCGCTGTATGCGAAGCCGAGTTTGCTCTAGCTGGCTACATTATTTTTCCCTCTCATTGGCCCCCACGGAACTTAAGACGGGTCAGATCTGCTCCTGCCCCAGGAACGCCCTGCAGCCGAGCGCCGTGGCCGCAGCCAGGAGAAGTTTCCTTCCTGACACAGCGCAGGGAGGCAGGAGCGCTGCGAGGAGAGCACGTTTAGCAGGGCAGCAGCTCCGGAACCCGGCAGCCGGCGTGCTGCGGGGCGAGCGGGCCGGGCTGCAGCTCAGGCCGCGAGAAGCCGGCAAGGGGACGGAGGGAACTGAGGGGATGGAGGGGACGGAGGCCCGGGCGNATGGACGCGGCCGGGCCGGGGGGCGGGGAGGGCAACATGGCTCCGGGCCGGGCGCTCGCTCACCGTCGGCGGGCTGCTGGAAGTTGACGTAGGCGTATCCGAGCGAGCGGCGGGTGATCATGTCCCGGCAGACGCGGATGGAGAGGATGGGCCCGGCGGGGCTGAACTTCTCGTAGAGCATGGCCTCCGTCACGTCGGGGTGCAGGTCCCCCACGTACAGGGAGGCCATGGGGTAGCTGGGCGCGCTGGGGTTCATCCTGCCGCCGTCTCCCGGCGCGGGGGGACAACGGGGAGCGCTGGCGAGGCGGGGGGGCGGCGGCGGGGCGCTCCGTGGGGCTCTCCGGAGGCGGATTCGAAACTTAACGGCTGCGGCGGCGGCGTTGGGCGCGGGCGGCGATGGGGCCGGGCCGGGCTGTGCGCGGGTCTCCTCTCGGCTGCGCCGGGTCCGGGGCTTCGCTTCACCGGGTTATTTTATATCAAACCGGCCGGTTGCTTGCAGGACGTCGTCGGGGAGGAAGGGAGGTTATTTTTTTTTTTAAAGGTTTTTTTAAGATTTTTTGATTTTTTTTGCCTTTTTTAGTATTTTTAGTAATAAATGGTGCGGCGGGGCCGGGCCGGCGTGTCCGGGTGTCCGGAGCACACGCACTGCGCACACAGCTCCGACGGCGGCCGGGGGACAAGGGGGAGGCCGCCNTGCGCCGCGTCGCGCCCCGCCCCGCGCGTGCCTGGGGCCGCCCGTGCGGGGCGCTGCCGGCGAGCGCGCGCGCACGCATGCGCGAGGTCAAGGAAGGTCGCGTGTCGAACGGAAAGGGACGGGCTCGGCGCATGCGCGGCAGCGGCCGCTTCCGCCTCGGGTGGGGCGCTGTAGCGGG
>WBMW01005548.1:7425-25757 GCA_013396635.1 Penelope pileata
TTTTTTAACTTAAATTTATATTTCTGTACCTATATTCTTTTTATCTAATATGTGCTTGTTTAATAAGTACCCCCTATTCCTTCACTGTGGCTTAAATGCAGTAGAATTAGTTTTTGAATTCTGTTCCAAAAATTAAGTTCACAACAGAGATGAGTGGGAAGGTGTTTCTAGAGGTTACAGTCCATCGAGGTTAGATGGCCAAATGATTAAGTACTGAATGTAGGCTTTAACAGTCATGGATATTATTCTAAGCTGTGGTAATCTCTCTTTAGCTTAAAATCAGTTGTTCTAGATACAGTCTTGCAATGGGATGCACCCTGGCTTGACTTCAGTAAGACTATACACAAACATAAGAGTGTTTGTTAATAGAGCCTCTTGCAGTACCTTTTATTTATTTATTTTCCCTAAAAACAAGTGGGGAATAACACATTATTGTCTTAGTAGTTAGAGCTTGGATAAGAAAAGCATGTTATTTTAGTAATGTAGAAAAATCTGCCTGAACTGAGCTAAATGGAAAAAATGTCATATGCTCTAGTACGAATTCCTCCTACTGTTTTTAGAATTGTAGTCTCAACTTAACTGTAAATGTACTGTTTCACTAAGGCACAAACAGAAGTATATACATTTAACAAATTGTTGTTGTTGGATAAAGTCATCATGGGATAATTTGGTACAGGGCGAGCAGGTAAAAAGGAAATTGAAAACTTCAACTTTGTATTTGGAGGAAGAGAAATTCAGGCCAGGCAACTACTCTTTTCCCTGGGACTGCAAAAGCCCCGTTTATCCTGATAAAACACTAAAATATTAGAGAGTTTTTATTTCCACAACATAGGTTTCAACGTTGCAAGTAATATCTTAGAAGATGGAACCAAAATATGGTTTAATTTGATTCTAGTAATAAATCTGACTGTTAGAATGGCCTGCAAATACCTGAGGAATTGTATAGAAGTGCTCTCAATGCTCAGTTTCTTTCTGAGTAGTTGTTTGTATTTAGTACTCTGAAATGCTTGCCCTGATAGTTTAAAATCCAGCAGCATTGTAGCTACCTTGCGAGTGTACCTTTGTTGGTTTGGCAGGTAGCTGACCAGCAGTCAGCGATGTTTGGAGAATGCTGCTTTCACCCAGGAGATGTTAAGCTGACGATGGGAACAGGTGGTTTCTGGAATGTTAATACTGGAGGGAATCTCTTTGCATCTCACAAGAGTAAGTTGTCTTTTAGATTATTTCATTTTACATGACAGTTCTTATTGATGGGGATACAAAAAGGGATAAAATGTTGTTATGCTTGGCCTTTTGTCTTCAGCTATGGCAAGACAGCTTGAAAAATTTTTTCGGGAGAGAGGACTCTGAAAATCTTTAATTAGAAATGTTGATCTTGATTATCCTGAAATACTCTTCCTAAGAACAGAAGTGGAGGGGGGGGGATTCAAACAGCATATGTAGTTATTAGTGATACTTCTTGATAGCGCTGTTACGCAGTAGAGGAATGGAGCAATAAGGAATTGGTCCTGTGTTCTCATGGAAGAATTTTCCAGTGGATCTCCCTAAGTTCCACCCCTTGAGCCCTTATACTTGGAAGTATGTATGCCGAGATAACACAGGATTAGCCATTGTTGTTTTTGCTTTAAAATACTACAGATGGGCTCACCTGTGTTTTTTTTCTAGTGTTGAAAATTTTGTAGCTGTGAACATTGGTCTGTCAAATTTGTTAATTTATCGTGACTATTTGAATTCTTGAAAGGAAATGAAAAACCTGTATATTTTTAGTTGGGTTTATTGTGGGGAATACTTGTATGTGTTTCCCTGGAAGCATGTAATTAGGTAATTTTTTTTGTTTCATGGAAAATAATGAAGGTCTGTATCCACTGATTGGTTGCAAGATTGGGGAAGAAGTTGTTTACTTAACTGAAGGCTGTATGTCAGATGTTGGCACTACCATAAAATGGGCTCAGGATATAAGTAAGTAGTTTTTAAATTTTATAGTAGGGTGAAAGATATGGCTACTTAAGAATCCACTTTATAGGGTTATAGTTACAGTATTAGGCGTGATTTGGTTATCCATGATGGAAGAAACTAGCCTATTTGTTTTGGACAGTAGAAAATCCAGTCTTTGTAGGAAGTTCTCTGGTGAATGTGTTTTCTGCAGACAGTTTAGATACTACTGTAAATTTTCCTCATTCAAAAATTGCAACTGATTAATGAAGTCAAATTTTTGTCCTCTTAAAATGTTTTAGATTGTTTTGCGCAGAGTTTGCGTAATCATTTCCTGTTCAGACTCTGTCTCTGTGGCCATCCTATGTATGTAGTATGTATTTTTATTTTCCTGAAATGTTTTACTCCTCACTTGTTTTTTTCCTGAGCATAACAAGCTTTCTGGTACCCTTTTCTTTTATTTCCTTTTTTTTTTTTTTTTTTTTTTTTTTAACCTGGTATCCAAACTGAAGTAGAAACAGTGTAAAGGAGACTTGTCTTAAGTTAGATGTGTGATATTTGTTGTTTTCTGGTATTTGGACTTGAATTCATTGTTGAGAAAAAACACAGAAACTGACTACCAATTAAGTCTAGTTAGCATGACTGTAAATGTTACAGCCCATAAACATTTTTTCTAATGCTTTTGAGAGATTGCTAGCTGTACATCTCAAAATTAGCAACAGACTCAAGTCATGAACAAAACTTTGTTTTTAAATGTAGTGCTGTCATGTATGTTGCACATGCAAGTAGTGTGCCTTTTGCCTTTTATTATGTAATGAAAATATTTGCAGATCAGCTTAATAAAATACTAAGAAAAATACTAGCCCTCTAGTAGCTGATGTTGAGAACTACTGATTGTTCACACTGATTGTACATACTGATAGTTTCTTGGTGTTCTAATAAACTATTTACTTAGTTTGGTTAGAAACTTAGTATGCCTTACTGGGATGCAAAAAAGGAATTAATCTCCCAGATTTTGGATTTTCTGAGACAGGTTTTCCTGAAGCATAGCTCATGTGACTTGAAGTCCTCAACTTCTGGTGAATATGTGCATATGCATGCAGATGTATATCCCCTTAAGGACTCAGGTTAGTCCTTGGGTCTTCATGTAGAGCCACTGGTCTTTTGAGGAAACTACTCATTTCAGCACATAGTTCAGTGCCACATATGTAAGCTTGCTACTTCAAATTCCATGCTACTTGTCCACACTTAAAATGAATATTATTGGTATATGCAGAGCAAGTAATGTAAAGGATTGTTAGCCAGCCGGTACTGAAATGGACATGACCTACAGTGGTTACCACAGGTCAAAGTTGAGGAAGTTCTAGAAACAGATTTAGAAAATAAAATTTAAAAATGCTACTATAAGCATCTCTAGTAAGCAATACTTTTATTTTCTGAAAATGCAATTGCAAAGAAACAATATTAAGAAACTTCTATCAGCTTCAGAAGTAAAGAGAAGGGTAAATCTTTTGCATTGCTGAAAGAGTTCAGCTAAAACACGAGGTAAGCTAGTGGCTTCAGTAAGGATGGTGAAGCTCAATGTGGATGAAGGTGGGATATGTAATAGTGGTAATGGTTTGGAAATAGAGATTTCTGCAGCAAGACAAACTTGGTTGAGTAGTTTTCTTGTAGTGGTATCAAATCACGTCTGTCTAATAGTTCTGAGAAAGCAGGTGTGAAATTGCAAAGTGAAGTGAATCTTTTTTTTTGTTTTCACTCTCTGTCCTTCATAGAGGTACTTAATGGTTCAGAAATAGCAAGTGCAAGAAGAAGAAAAAGATACGATTTAGGCTTATTAGTCAGGGCATAGCAGTATCCAAAGCTTTCAAACATTTATGGAGATAAATTCAAACTCCTGGTAAGTTTCCAAGAGAGTGGCATTTTGTTTTGTTTTTTTCCAAAGATAGATTGAGCTAGATAAGCCTAACTTATCTTTGATAGGAGAATTTACTCTTTAAACAAGAGAAAGCAATAGGTATCATCTGCAGGAGATCTCTAGTCTTTTGAAGACACGTAATGTAGCTGCACAAGAACCTTGTTAGTTGAACTGCAGAAGATGGGTGTCAATAAAAGAAATGTATGTGGGTGAAGAACAAGCTAAAGAGGGGATGTCTGTAATGAGTTTTGAAAGGAGTCATGCAGTTACAGAATAAAAGTAGCCTCTGTGAAAGAGGTGATGTTAGGACCTGCCTTGTTAATATTTTTGTCAGTCACTTGTGAAAATATTGAGAGCTGATAGAATATGATAGGTATAAAGGACTTCCTCTATATTCATTTGGTGCCTAGGCTGACAATAACAGCATCTCTGCAGGGGGAAAAAGGAAAATGTGTTTTATATTTTGCACCATTGAGCTTTTTTAGCATATTTAGGTTGCTGTTGTTAGCCATCTCAACTCCCATTTATGTCTGTCTGTCTGGAAAGCTAATGATCTTTTACAGGACATGAAGATTAAAAGGCTGTAGCGTAACAGATATGAGAGGATCTTTTTAAATGTAGTCTTTTTTTTTTTTTACGTGACTGATTGACATGAAATTCAGGAGAAGTATTGATTTCTCTTGGAACATGCTTGAGAAGTATTACAAAGGGACATGACTGGGAAATATTACTAAAGGAGATAGCCCAACTCTACCTTTTTGTCTCTTAATATTATATGAAGAAATCAAGACAAACAATAAAAGCATATGTACTATGCATCTTTACAGATCTTTTCAACAATGTAGATGAAACAGCAAAAATGGCACGGAGTATTGTTGATTCTCAAGGCGTTTGTTTTGTTCCAGGTTCTCAGGTAAAATTATAGTTATTAATATAATTAAGAATATACTCCTAATAGCTCGGTTAAAATTGTAACTCTTGTTTCAATATAGTAATTTACGTCTTATCACCATATTTATTCTCTAATATTCAGGTTCTATTTCTCTGTCCCTCACCACAACGTGTGAGGATCTTTGTGATACCAGAATGTTTACATAGCCCTTTCCCTTGCAAGAGAAGAAGCCTGCCAAGTAGGAAAATGACTTCCATTTTGTGGGTGATGACCTGACAGATAACTAAGTGACTTGCCCACAGTAACATAGGCAGTGTCTACAGACAGAGAAACTGAACCCATATCTTTTTTGCCTCATACAGAATCTTCATTGAGATAATCATTCTAGGCACTATGCTAAAAGAATTCATTTTATTCTGCCTCTTTTCAAGATACAGTTTGTAATTCATCACAGTTCTTAAATATGAGTAAGACTGGAGGTCCTGATGTTACAAAAAGCAACGATAGTAATGCTTAGACAATTCTTGGTTACACATACTTAAATTAGTATTTTCCCCTCTAAAATAGGGTTTGTGCTTTGTTGCTGAGCACAATGCATATAGTATAGATTTCCTGGCATTCATTCTGTGTTTTTGTCCCCTCTGTTTTCCAGTAGCTTTCTTTTATTTTCCTCTGTATTTGAGGAGTTTCCTGTAACTACTTGATCTCTCTGGATCACAGCCTCTGGATTGTTTCTGCTTGCTTTCCTTTTCTGCTAAAGCCTATATATCCTCTGTGTCTGTCCTTTCCATCTCTGATTCATTATCCCTTTTGCATTTCATTATGGAGGTGAGATACTGTTGCTGCACAGAGGCAGCAAAGAGGATGATGTTTGCAGTTCAGTCTAGCATATTAGTCTGTTTGTAATTGATGGGAATTCCAGTTAACACATTGCATTAGGTGACAAATGGTGATAGCTGGGGAGCTGACACTGCCTATTCAGCTGCAGAACAGTTGCTACCGGTATGGGCTTGACAGTTGGTAATAATAATTCATAATTTGTCACAACAAAATGACAGAGCTGCAAGTCAGAGCTCCTAGACAGATCTTCATACACAATGAGAATAAACAGGTTTTGCTAATACAGCTGCTGCTGACTAAGGGACTGCAGGGACCCCAAAGTTTTTTTTTTTTGTCAAGTTACACCACTTTCCTGAGCAACATGAGATAATCTGACTGAAAGTATGCTTCCTGCAGTGTAGCTGTTTCTACGTTGTGGGTTTTTCAGCATGAAAATAGCAGTTTTTCTCCACAGAAATTACTTGCTTTACAGTCAGAGTTGCTGTTCAGGAGAAACTCCATGGTGTAGACGTGCCCTCTAAACTGTCATTTGGAATATTAACGTTATTAACCTTACTTACATTGTGGAGCCCCCCTCCCCCTTCAAAAAATCAGTACCGCTTTTTTTTTTTTTTTATTTCCATCTTAGAAGTCTTCGTAATTCATGGATACACAAATGTAAATTATCAAATTATGTGGAATGTTTTTGACAGCTCATCTTTCCGTGTGGGTGTAAAAGTTTGGCTTTTCAATTTTTTTGCTGGTTTACAGTATTCAATTTGAACATTCCCAGGATTAATGTCTTAGAAAAAATTATTTTCACCTACGGATAGCCCAGCTACCTTCTCTCAAATATCTGCCCTAATCGTTAGCTTTATTTTTAGGATTGTGAAGTTTGATTATGTCAAGATGCTTTCAATTAGCATTTACTGTGAGAAATTGTGCTCTGAATAAGCAAGTGCTGAGCCATGGCAAATTCCAGTATTTGCAGACAGAAATCCTGAGGTAGACAAATGTTAGTCTGAACCTTATTTTTGAACCTTTATAATATTCAAGTGCTCAAGGTGTTGGTAAAACCTCCTTTATGGGTGGTTTTTTGTTTGTTTTCTTTTGTGTGTTTTTTTCCTTGCTTTCTTGACACTGTCACCAGAAGGAAACCCAGCTAGCTTCTTGGTAAACATTGATTCAGTCTTCTATTTTCCTAATTTGAATGTGCCCGGTCCAAATTTAGGAACTGTACTTAAAAAAGAAAACAGTGGATGGATTTCTTTTTAATTTTGACACCTAGTAACCACTAATAGCATCCAGTAGTGTGGATTTCTTTGCCTTTTAAAAGCTCTCCTTGTTCCAGTGAGACTTGCATAGCTATTAGACTAACAGGGAGAGAATTTGCATCAGTTTAGAACTGGAGTGGGTCAAATGGTCTGAAAAGGAACATCAACAGAGTTGGATGCTTCTGAAAGTGTAACATCTGCTTTGCTTCACTGGCTAGATGCTGACGCAAATGGATTATATGGTAATGTTTCTTAGACCTCAAAATGATGGCAGTTTGGGAGGGTTTTTATGACACCTACGTGTTCATTTCCTACAAAGAGTAAAATGATTCTCTACTTAGCCATACTGAGGCAGTAAGAACAACTTTCTGTCTTACTGGATTCTGCTGCTGTGACGCAGCACGCTGGAGGAGCATCGTTATGGAAGCAGACATGAAATTGAGTGAATATGTACATTAATCATTCTTCCCCTTACTCATTCTTAAAGCAACAGGTGTTTCCAGACATAATTTGCTTTGGTTGGTAGTAGCAGGAAAAACAGAGAGCTCTTTGTTGGGCTGTATGAGTGTATATGTACAACTACCACCTTGGCTTTTTGTTTTTGTTTTCGTGTAAATGACTAGTCTTTTGAACTGACTGATTCTTTCAAGGTACTCACCTGTATGTAGAGCTTGAACGCATGCTTTTTGGTTTGTTTTTTTTGTACATGAAAATCTGTGAACTCAGAAGCAATCTTTATTATGTTTCTGGGCTGCACAGGTTGTTCCATTCCTAGAAAGGAAAGAGTATTTGCACATGTGGGAAAAGAAAAGAGTATTTTCTTTGATTTCAAATGTAAATTTCTTCTGTTTAGGAACCCAGGCTTTTGGTAGTTGCTGATCAGGATCTACTATTTAAGTGGTAGTTCAGCTTTTTCCATTCTTGGGCTGTTGGGTATACACCTTTTCATATGTAGTTTTTCTCATGTGCTAGTATTTTGTTTAGTTTATAGATGTGTCTATGCATTTTAGAAGCATGAAATTCAAACTTCTGTTAAGTGTTGTCTTAACTGATACGTAACAGGACAACTGGAAAGGATTGTTTCAAATGGAAAAACACTGTCTACAGTGAGAATAAGACTTAACATTGTCACAAACTGGTTAGGACCAGCAAACTTATACATTGTGATAAAGTTTATCAAAGCAGTGGAGGGGTGGAGAGGAGATGTATCAATCTGTACACCAGTTTTCCTACGAAAAAGGACAGCTTTAGTGATCATTAGAATTTTTGTTGGAAACTGTTCTCAGTATCACTGCAAAACAGACTGTAGTATGAACCAATAAAAATGATGACTGTCCTTGTCAGTGTTATTTCTAAAAGTCCATCTTTCAGAAGTTAAGGAGGGTTTAAAAAAAAAAAAAAAAACAGGAATTTTGCTAGAGAGCAGCAGTATCAACATGCCTTGTCCTAGAAACTTCATGTGTGCACTGTATGAACTTTAGAGAAGTCATAAAGGTTAGTGTTATTTAGTATATCAGATTTAGTCACTTAAACCTTTTGCTGTTGAAAAATACTAAATTGTTCACTGAGTTAGCTAATAACACTATATACTGCTTACATATTGTTTTCAATTTTCTTCTTTCACTATGCTGCCTGTAATTGTCGTAAGTTACTTTTTTTCTTACTATTTGACTTCTTTCTCAAAAGCCTACAAGCATAACTCACCAAACTCATTGTGAAATCTTTTCTGCAGGTTTCTGCGAATGACTCGTGTTTATGTGCCTCTTTTGTGGGGCTGAAACCTACTACTACCAGAAACCATCTTGTACGAGCTATATTGGAATCTGTAGCTTTCAGGTAACTGCTTGCTTAACTGCCTCACTTATACTTTGTCACACTCACTTTCGTTTTAACCAGAAATGTTAAATAGATACATTTACTTCTGCAGTTTGTAAAATACAAACTGTAGTCATCCATTGTAGGAACATTGTAAAGGAATTTCAGCTGCCTCTTCTTTTTAACACATTATGAATAAATCTATGTATATTTATTAGTTTGAAGGTTTGGTTATTAAGTAGCCATATAGGGATTCTTAAGTTACATTATTTTCTGTGTGTTCTAAAAATCTTTTCTGTCTTTGCCTTCCTGACAACGCTTTGTCAGAAGCTGTAGCCCACTCCTGCTATGTGGGCAAGAAGGTTTCTATTAGCTCTTTGGCTAAAGTTTGAATCTTTGGTGTTTTATAAAATATGGTAATAGACTCCTTAGGTATGTGTAAATATCTGAATGGACAAGAAAATCCTGGTCTAACTGTCAAGGCTGAAAATATTGCAGATAGTCACTGGTATTATCACTTCAGTAGCTCACGGTGAAACAAATTGTTTTGCCTTGCGATCCTGGCCAGCATGACTTGAAATGAAGATGAATATGGTTTGAGGCTGGAGTGTCTGTAAGAAGGTGACGTTCTGAATTGCTGCAGCAGTCTCAAATGCAGTCTTTTCTTCACTGTGAGAGAAACTTGAGATGCAGTAATTCCTGAAGTCTGCATCTCTTAAAAACAATGTAGAGAGCTTTTATGTTTAGGTTTCAGAACAAGTCAAACTTAGAGCTTTCAGATGTTTCCCTTTAAAGAACAGTTGGATAAACTCCAGTTAACACTTTTGTCAATGTGCTTTCCTCACTCTAAACTGCAGCTTACATCAACAATTGCATCTTGTCTGTATATACATATATATAATCACTTTCAGGAGGGAATAAATGTACTTTCTACAGTGCCATGCTGTAAAATGGATTGTAATTTAGCTGTAGTTGTGCCTTCATAATGATGTATTACAGAGACCAGCTTAGAGTTGTTTTAGCTTTTTTTTTTTTTCTTTTTTTCTCTTAAGCGTTTTTCAAACTTGTTAACTATACAGTGGCTTTGACACAACGGAGGCATTTTTTGCCTTGTATTTTATTTGCTGGCTGTAACAGAAAAAGTCCCAAAAAACTTCTACAACCATGCCATTTATTTCACCTGGACCTAGGGTCTCTGCTGCACATCATTTTCCGCTTCCTCAGCTCCTTCCTTGTGCTGCTGCTCCTCCAGCTGCTTTCTGATCTCTCTCAGGCTGCTTCTGTTTTGCCTGGCTGGCCCTTATCTAAGCCTGGGGCAACCCTGCCCCAGGGCCAATGTACCAGTCACAGGTGCAAGTGATCTACCAATGTTCCCCAGGCCAGCCATGCCCCTCCACCATGTGCTCAATCATTAGTTCATGCTGTGATCAACTGTTTCCGTACAGCTGACTATGTAGATACTGGAAACACTTCATGGGATAGGTAATGCTTAATTAAACTAAATATTTTTTTTAAAGAAACAAACAGCTTTATGATATCATCGTGAAGAAGGTACGCATTCCTCTTCATACTATTCGGTAAGTTTCATGTAACTTAAGTTTGATATATGACAGTTTAAGCAGGTGTTATTGTGCATTTTATCTTACTGTAAAAATTCTGCTGCCAAGAAATAGATTATTACCAAGTAAAATGTTAATGTAACTTTACAAGTGGCACAGAAGTCATTTGTTAATTAAACCGTTGGCATTGGCAATTATCAATAGGTGAGTAATCACTTGCTCTGATTTAAAAAATAAAAATGTGTTCATTTAGCATTAGAGTATATATAGCAATGCCTATTACAGAGGTCATTCTACCCTTTTTAATCCTTTTGCTTAGGAATTTTTTGTGTGGGGTCTGTCACAGACTGATTTTTTTTTTTTAAGACTTAGTTGAAAGTGGACCTGGTTTTGAGGTGTAAGAGGAAGAATGTTTTTACAATTCAAATGACAAGGCATTGGCTTTGCTTCAGTCTTTTAAGAAGCAAATCAAATTTAGTGAGGTAATGGTGATCCCCAGAATATTCTTTTCACGACCTCTTGGAAAGATTTAGGTGAACTGTGTTGCTGCAAAACTACCTTGCACATTTTAGTAGATACTTAGTCTGTGTATACCAGTTATTCCAGAGCCTCAAGCCTCTCATGCTGAGAAAAGCCTTCCAGAAGTTCTCCTTCTGACAGCCAGGGGTCATTGTAATCTCACAATCAAGAACAGTGAGGAGAGTGTTTCTGTCACTCTCTTCCCATAGCAGGGAATACCCATGCAAAGGAAGAAATAGACTGGGAGGCGTGTATAAGCAGTTGACAAATCAGAATTTTGAGTGGTGGTGGAAGATGGGTGAAAGTACAAAGGTAGGGGAAAGTAAGAGTTTGTGTGTTCCATTGCATACTGGGACTGAGTAGGCCGATATAAAGAAACAGCTAGGCTTAAGCTAGTAGTGAAGAGTAGATTCCTTAGGAAGCTGCTTTTTTCTTTTTTTGTACATAGAAAATCGCACCCGGAAGTACTGCCTAGTGAACCTTAAAATCCTGATCTCATTCACAGTGTAATGTAAACTTTAAATTGTGATCTTATTCTGTTTTATTCATTAATGTAACATCACTGTTTCATATAGTGACTATAATAGAGTTAACTAATATCAGATAATTAGTTTGTGGATTGAGCATTAGAAGACAATGACATACACTTAATGGCTTTTTCTGTAGAGTTGTAGATTTCACTCCCATTCTTTTGTTCTCATATCTTTCCTAGCTACCCATTACTTTTGAATTTTTTTGTTTTATCCTGTCTTCCGGATCTTTACCCTCTGCTGGGTATGTCCATTCCTGTTTGAGCCAGTTCCTTTCTCCCCAGCCTCTGCCTCTTACAAGCTCCTACAAAGTCATCATTAGTTTTCATTAGTCCTCTACATTCCTATTACTTCTTGTTGCTTGTCTCAACGCCATCAAGGAAGGCATGGAGAAGGCTGTCATGTACTGTGTCATAGCAGTCTGCAGTGGCCTCCATAAAGATGATCCCAGTGGCCCCTAGAGTACCAACGTGTTACCTGTTCAGTTGTTCAGTGGAACTGTAGCACGTCCCAATGTAATGGCATAAAGGAACTTTGAGATAGAACAGGTACTGAACTGATTGAATATTCAGTGTATCTAGCTAAAACTGAGTATTTGCAAAATTTCTTTTTATTTTTCCTCTTGTAATTTGAATCAAATGGATGTGTTATCTTTACAGAACAAGGAAAATGCATGTCATTGTCATTAAGAAAGTGACTTTGCCAGTTAGAAGTTTTTATTCCATAGTACAGAGGTGGAAATACAGCTTAATTATATGTACAAATAAGCAAAACGCTATTAACACCAGTCAGGCAGTATCTCAGGATTTTTCTTCCAGAAGCATCTAAAACGTGCAAAAGTTTTCTGAGACGTACATGTGGTATAGAACATTTCAGTTGGTACATTTGACTTAGTGAAATTTTCTAAGCAACTGAAAAATTTTGTTACCCAACACTTTTTGTGGAAATACATCTGTGCATAGGTAATGGGAAGATCTATGCAAAGGTGTAAAACTCCAGAAGTTGTTTTCTGAAATGCTCGCAGATAAGCATTTGAACTAAATGCTTCTTTTTCTTTTTTTACCTTTTATTTCTGTCTCCTTGTAGAGCTGATGGAGGTGTCAGTAATAATAGTTTTATCATGCAGATGACTTCAGATTTGATTAATAAGAAAATAGAAAAGCCTTCAAATACAGATATGTCTAGTCTTGGTGCAGCTTTTCTAGCAGGCCTCGCGTCAGGTATGTATACAAACGCATTTCTAAAGTTTATATTTCCTCTCATAATCTGTATGTTTGTAGATAAGGGGAAAAAACATCAGGAAAACAAAACAAAAAAAAACAGTATAGACTTCAAATAATTGTAAAATGTCCCCAGGGAGTTACTTGATCCATTTTTATGGGAAGCCAAGGTAAAAAGTGTTTGCCTTTCTCTGTGTAGTCCTCTTTATCCATATGCTTGTATTTGATGGACTAAAGAAACAGGTGAGAGAGCTGTATACAAACAAATAAGGATATTTGTATTTTTATCAGTGTCCCAATTTGCTGAGCAGTTTTATGCTTCTTTAGTTTTACATAAATTAATAAGGACAAGTGAGTTTAATGTAAAAAATATCTGCGTGTTGGTTTTAAGGTTCATTTACATTTAGGAGGATACAGTGCTGGAGAACAGGCTTGAATATTGTCTTTGCTCCCTCCCTCTGCCTTGACCCGGACACTCTGCGTCCCTTTCCATTTTTGTACCGCATGAAGCAGTGCTCGGTGGGGATGGGTCATGTGACAAGGAAGTTGCCTTGCTTATGTTTAGCACTGTCGTTCGTAGGGAGGCTGTCCTGTCATCTGTGAACTGGGCCTTTATTCTTTGAGGTTTTCACAGAAAATAAGTACAATGGAATTAAGAAATCAATTAAGGGGAGGGTGGGGAGAGAAATGCAGCTTTACTCACACAGAATTGACTTATAAAATTAACCTGACTTTACACTGCAACTTGTCAGTGTTTCTTCTTAATGGAAATATATTTTCAGGTGGATTTATATACCTCAGGAAGTTGCTCTGATGTGTAAATAGCATAACTAAGATAAAAATGACATGCTCAGGTGTAAGATTCATTTAGCAATTAAAACTGTAAGAAGGCCCTTGACAGACAAGAGTGATTCAATATCATAAATTAACCCGAATGCAAAACACTGGCCGTTTTTTGCCATTTATGCAATTTTTAGGGCAGTAGGAAAGCAATTAGTGCTAAGTCTTGGTTTCTGGGGCCCTTCTCCGTTTAGAGGGACCTGCAGCAGAAGGCACAGTGTTGATGAAATTTAAGTGAAGTTCAGTCTACCAGAGCTGTTCCTTGGAAACCATCCCAGTTAAGCAGATGGGCAGTTGTCAGCATTCCAAACAAGTGGATGCTATTGGAAAGGAGTTTCACAATGCAAAAAATATGCTTCCCTCTGAGAAAGTTGTTGGTTAAGTAAAGAAAAGCTGTCATGATTTCTTATTGTGTTTCTGGTTTGGATCTCTTGGAAATAAATTAAAACAGCTCAAAAATAACATATTTGTAGTTGAGCTTGAGAATGAACTTTCTGTTTATAGGACTTTGGACTGACAAAGAACAACTAAAGAAGCTGAGGCGAATAGAAGCAGTTTTTGAGCCCGAGAAGGACATGGAGGAATACAGACCTGCTATGGATACCTGGATGCATGCAGTGAAACATTCCCTGCACTGGTAGAAATTGACATTTTAATGATAGAAGGAATCAAATTTATAAAATCTTATAGTTAATGAGACAGTAAAAACCGTAACTGAAATTTGTGATGGTATACAGAAAAAGTTACACAGTACTTTGGTACCCTTCCTGCTGCTAGATAACTTATCGCTCCATAATGAAACTTCCTATCATCCTCACAACAGCTGTAGTCCAGATGCAGCATTTGTGTCCCTTCAGTGACCTCCTTTGGGTGGCCCAGCTGCTTGAATCCTATATGCTTATGCATTATAGGTCGGGAGATTTTTCCTATGATGTGTTTCCTACTGAGGAACTCACCTCCCTTCTGATCTCTAAAAACTTTGATATGCTAACCATCAAGGGATCTAAAAAGGGACATACACTTCCCATAGTACTTCTAAGAAAAGTAAAATAATTATTAAGAGGGGAGATGGGGAATTGTGTACAAAGATATTTTCTTGATAGTCACCACATTCTGACTGACTTTGTAAGGAAGCATTTGACCTAGCTGTATGATGACATTTGTTTGGTGCCTAAGGATAAGTGCTAAATTAAGATGAAAAACAAAAGCAAATATGCTTTCAGGACTCCTTAAGATGATGTTTCTTTCCAGGATTTTTGTAGCTGATGTTTCCTATCCGGTTTGTAGCTACATTTTTAACAAATTTTATAAAGACAAAAAGCTGCATTATATGGCATGATTAATACAAATGTTAGCATCCCTGTAATTACATTTACCTTGTAAAAGTCTGTAACGTTAGTATTTTCAAGTCCATCACTACATCCTATTATTAATAGAAAAAATGGGATTGAAAAGTCTATTTTTGAAGTTATTAATTACTTTTATATTTCTAAAATAAAGAAACATAATTAATTATGGATTTGTTTATCACTAATCATACATTATTAAAACTTTCTCAGGAATGTGTGTAAATCAGTTTCAGCTCACAATTTCCTCCTTGAGACTACCTCCCAAACCTCCTTTACTGGGAATTCTGACCTGAGCAGGTCTGTTTGCCAGCTCCTAGTAATACAGCAGACCAATGCGTATGTTTTGTACATCTAGAGATACTTTGAATTTTTCTTTTTGACCAATAAAACATAGATATCCAGGTGCCAAGGCTCAAATACAAAGTCCATTGATTAACTCCACTCCTTTCTGCTGCAAGGTAAGAACCTGTACTTAGAAAATACATGGAATGCTTGCTTTGCTTCAGCACTGGTGTTCAGCTTGTGATTTGCTGTGTCATCTCAACCTCACTGCTGAAGAAAACATTTATTACTGGCAAGAATGTTCTACTAGGCCAAATAGATGGATATCGGTTTGGCATGTTCAGCAAGACTGTAGCCTTGGTTGAGTTATTCTACACTCTGTTCTCACTGAAGGAATTTAATTTTATCAAAGTCTGCCTAAGAATAATGCCCACCTGTTGCCCTCTTGATGAAATCTCCTTGGTTTCTGTTCACACTGTAGTTCTATGGTTTTACTAGGCTTGATTGGGATTCCCACACTCTGTTCCCAAATAGATATCTAATGGAGCTGAATCTGATTCTTTTGATACTGCTTGCCTGAAAATAGCTAGCCGTGTGCTTTATGCTGCACCTTTTCATGGTGGTAGTTTTCATCTTGGCCATGGTACAACCAAAATACATGCTACAACCACAATTTGACATTTGGTACCAGCTCAGTTTGATAGTAAGTGTAACAATATAAGAAAACATAAGTACTGCTAATTTGTAGTGTTACAATTTTAAGAGATCACTATGTCACCACTGAATGTTTTATTTAGGATTGAGCAGTAATGCACCTCATCGTTCATGTGAAGATCAGGAATTCACTTGAGAGATGTATTAATGATCTCTGTGCATCCTGCCGTTACTGATACACATGGTGCTGGTGGTAGGTTTGCCTAATGGGGATGAAATTATCATTCATGCTGGTGCATAGTCTCATATTTTAGAATCATAGAACATCCCAAGTTGGAAGGGACCCAGGAGGATCATCAAGTCCAACTCCTGATATGTGGGATGGCTTGGCATAAAAAATCCTTCTAATGTTGGAGAGATCTCAGAGCCGTAATATTAATAATGTAAATAAAAAGGAAATTAAAAACAATCTTCAAACAGTTGAAAATACTCTGCTTTGAGCAGATGTAATGAATTTTCTTAAAAAACAACTGAGTCAGTGATGTTTAAAATCTCAGTGTAATGAACTTTGCCAAGATTTCTGAGCACTTCTAAGTAGTGCTTTCTTCTCTCCTACAGCAATTAATTTTATGAAAAATTAATTCAGTCACTCTTACCTGTTTTTGACAAGAGCATTTATACTTTCCCTCTTGTCAGAAGAAATTAGAAGCAGCGAGTATTGAATTGCTGTTTCAGGCTGCTAGCTTCTTTTTGTTACGGTCTGTGTAGCAAGATCCTTCAACTAGTCCCATGTACTCAGGATCAGGGAGCAGCTAAGACACCATTTCAACAGCAGCCTTGCAGAAAAAAGGTAAGAACCATTTCTTGCCAATCAGTGGGATGTGAAATACAGGGTTGTTTTTGTTTTGTTTTATTGTTCCAAGCTCAAAAGGTACAAAGTTGTCATTCCCTCTTTGGACGAACAGATACTCTCTGACTGCAGTACTGAGGTATGGTGGTCTTCTGACCCAGAAGTTGGGCGGCATTTTAGTTTAAGGTCTTACAATGAGGGATGCGTTCAGCCCGCTCGTCAGGAGAAAAGGGGGACATGGGGGTGTGTTTGGGATTACCGTTTGTATAAGTGATTGCAGCACAGGTTATGGGCTGGCAAAGCAATGAAATCAGCAAACGGGGAAAGTAATGCATCGGGAAAGGGGAGGTGATCTGAAAGGATAGGGCTGGCCAGAGGGAGCGAGGTGTCCTGAGGCTATGAGACCACCGACCGTTTCCTGAGAGCAGTGTCAGAGCTGCCTGCAGTGTGGGTTTTACTGTAAGAAATCACTAAACTCATGCCACTGCACAGCTCAAAAACCAATACAACGTGGTTTTCAATGCAGGCCTCAATCTGGGACCAAGTTTGTGATATAAGTAAGTTCTGAGAGAATACAGATTGGTTTTGAGTCTTACAGGGGTAGTACACATTTGCCCTTGCAAACTGATCCTTGTTTCAGCAGCTTCAAACTCCACGGTGTGTGTAGATACGGAGGTCTCGTGGTGCAGGTGGTTGAAGGCCAGTGCAGGCTCCAGCAGGGACCTTCCTTCTCTGTGGTGGTTAAAATGCCCTTTTCTCATGTTTGTTATCATAGCATCTGACTTCAGAAGTGTTGCATAAAAGTAATAAACCAAACAAGCTAAGAAGAGGTATTTAAAGCGTAAGTGATGTTTTATGAAGGCTGTGTTTGAGTTCAGGTGTCTGTTTAGTTCAGGTCACTGAAGGCTGCAGGAAGGCAGCTGGGCTCCAGCTCTGCTGGGTCCCTTTGTGTGCTGCAGGGGGGCAGCCGGGCCTCTGGGTGCTGGGGACGTGGCAGCTCTTCGAGGGGGCTTGGCAGGAGGACACCTTTGCATTTTTTTAATGCTTTCATGAGCGTTTATTGCATCACTGCAGATAGTGATAAAGGTCCTGCTGCATGGTGCACGTGCTCACGTATTTTACAGAGGACAGAAAGAAACTAAAACCACTGTCAGTGGGCATGTGCTTAGTGCTCAGGTGCTCCTGCAGGAAGCACAGTCCTGGCTCATCTCTCCTCAGCCCTTTGTTTAGGAACCCTATTTTACGGTCTGCTTTTCACAATGATGTTTTCCCCCCCCGTAAAAAGACTGCACCGTGCCTATTGCTGGAGGCTTCGCTGCTGCCCGTCACGCACCAACGCTCCGCTGCTCCGTGGCTCTACGACCGCGCTGGACCAGGCGCACGGCCGCGCGCAGGATGGGTCGGCGCGCAACGGAACAATGGGTCCCGGCGTGCCCACGGTGCCCGCGTGTGCCGCGGAGATGCTGCCGCTGCCGGCAGCGTTCTCTGCTCGCGTTCCGCGCTGGGGGCGGCCCCGCTCCGCGCGAGGCTGGGGCCGCCACAGCTGCAGAACAGCGGCAGCGCGGGGGCGAGGCACGGCCGTGCCGAGTTGGACCCTGCCCCGGGAACACCGGAACAGATCCGCAGCCGTCCGCCGCGGCCCGTGTCTGGCGGCGGCTCCGCCCCGCGCCGCTCCCGGCCCCGCCGCTGCCAAGGAGGAGGCGGTCCCATCCGCGCGCCCAGCCCTTCCGCCCCGCCCCCCTGCCGTCTGCCCCCGGATTGGCGGACACCGTGTGTACACACACTGAGCGCGGCCAATGGCGCGCCGAGGGCGCCCGACCTCGCGCGGGGCGGCGGCCAATGGGAGCGGCCGCTCTCCAGACGCCGCCAAGCTTGTGCG
>WBMW01005548.1:25957-107215 GCA_013396635.1 Penelope pileata
AGCGGGTGGGGCTGCGGCCGCAGAAGTTGTAGCTCACGCCCGCGGGCCTTCCCCGGCCGCGAGGGCAGCGCGGAGGGTGAAGCTGAACGCGAACGCCGTCGTTCGGAATGAGGAATGCAAACAAAGGGGGAAAACCCTGAACGAGCGAAGTTCCTCGAAACGCGGAGGAAAATCCGCGTCCGAGAGGCCGCGTCCCGAGCGCGGGGCCGGGCCGTGCTGCGGAGCCGCTGCTGCGCCCTCGCGCTGTGCCCGGCGCCGCCGTGCCCATCTCCCGCCGCGGCACGGGGCGGCCCGTTGGGTCTCTGCGGTGTCACAGCGGCGCGCGGTGCGAAATGGAAGCACGGTGCCTGCGCGGTGCGTTCTTATCCTTTGGAAAGCAGCTCGGTGATCGCCACACCTCCTCATTACCGCGCTCAGCAGCTGATAGAGTGATCCCGGCTGCACCGATGGGCCGCGCTGTGCTGTGCTGTGCTGACAGCAGAGCTCGGGGTGGGGGTGCTGTGCCTCCCCCCCGCCTGGTGCCCTCTGACTGGAAAACTGCTTTGTGATAGCGTGAACTGGTGCCACCAAAAGAGAAATTAGTCACAAGTTCTCCATTTCTTTACCCTTCCTACATCAGTGAGCTCCAGTTCCTGCACCTTGGTTTTACCCGGTGCTGTGCCCCCGGGGCCGGCTGCAGGGCTGAGCGGCATCGCAGCGCCTTCCTGCCAAGGCGGTGTGTGCACAGGGGTGTTTTGTGCTTAGCCAAGTACTGAGCTTCAGGAACTGAATTTCAGAATAGCGTGGGGTGCTAACTGCTGCACTTTGAAGAGAGATGGAAGAGTACTGAGAAGTGTGTGTGCAGACAGGAACAGATATCACGAGAGGGGCGATCAGGAGGTGGGGGGAAAGCACAAATTCTCCTTTGAGGACTGCTGTGAGGTGGGCCTGGTGCCTCTGGAAACAGTAAGAGCAATAGCTCTAAAAGTGGTGCAGTCCAGTACTAAGGAAAAGATGAAGAATTATTAAATCTTACTACGTTTACCTCATGGGTGTGTGTAAGACTGATGACGTTTCAGTGACAAACCGTTGGGCCTTCTTGGGAGCACTTCCTGCTTGCACAGAGATCACTGGTTTAACACAACAGAAGAGGCCTTTTGGCCTGTACTGGCTGATACATGAGCCTTCTGGAAAGCATGCAGCACCGATGGGAATGCCCTCTGTTGCTGCAGAGGGTTTGGGTGGGCTGGCTCACTTCACAGAGCGCTGGGGCAGGATTTTCTGTCGGGCAGCCAGAGGCCAGCCATCCCCTGTGAGCGGGGCAGGCACGGCGTGCAGCTGAGCAGCGCAGTGCTGGTGTGCAGGGGTGTTACTGCTGCAGGAGAGTTCCTGTTTTTCTGTGTGTTGGGCAGCATTGTCAGAGCCTCTTGTGTGTCTGGACCTACTTGCTGGACAGTTGTGAGCAGCCCCAAAGTGAAGATGAGGCTTTGTATTTTAGCATCTTCCAACGGGTTTGCCTAAAAGCACTGTTAGAGGTTTAGCAAAAAATAGAGGAGCTGAGATTTCAGCCTTCCATCCCCTTCAAGAACGTGGAATGTTGTTCAGTTTAAGCAAGCAGACCTCTTCACTGTGCCTGGAGGAAAGCCTAGCGCAAGGCTCTGAAAGCAATAGAAGAATAGTGACCTGATAGGGCTGGGGGAGGGAAACTGCAGCCCGTGCCATATAGACACTAATGTTTAAACTCCAGCATCCTAATGTGGGTCAGAATGGGTTCTTTAGTGCTGGCCATTCTAATTCAGTTCTTGGAATCGCTTTTCTTTTGATGTGCTACCTTAAAAAATATTCTTAGAATTGTCCTTAATAAGCTGCAGTTTCTTACACTGTTTGTTCTGCATACTTCTTGGTGGAATGATTTAAGAATTTCTCATTTACCTTTCTAGTTGTATTCGTGGGACGCAACTATTAATGAATCAACAGTGGATCTTAAAATAGAGAAAATAAACTGTCCTTTGGTTGGTGCAGGGCAATACGCTTGTGGAGTTGGTTCTTGTGTGCTAAAGCCACTGGAATCCATGAGACAGTTTTACCATTAAGTTTCAGGTGTTTGGTGGAGAACAATCCAAGTGCCTTGGTGTGGTAGTAGTAAGTGCATTGCATGAAAACAAACAGTATAAATGTCCTTTGTTGGATTGGAAAAATTAGATATGTGCTTGTATATGCTAGGAAATACTGTAAAAAGGGGCAGGCGTAGCAGTGGAATGGCAGTTTTATAACAACTTCCTGTTTTGATTCTGCTGGTCTTTTTGTAGCATCCATTATTAGAATGAAACCTACTCTATTTTTCCTCAGTTGCTGAATTTATAGACTTTGTAGCTCTTTTGCAAGGTGAGTTATCTTACAGTAATGGTTTCATTAAAGGAACTTTTTTGCTGCTTTGTCTGATTCCCCATGTGGAATGGTAGTTTCGAATAAAGAGAAAGCAGTGGTGGTAGATGAGGTTATGCTTCTCATCTTCTTAGATAGCTGATCCTTTCCCAAAAGAGTGTCCATGACCCTAATATGAAGTTTTTGTTACCTTCTATAAACTGAAATCTATTTGTGAATGTAATTCTGGTCTTGGCAGCTTAATGTTTTTTGCTCAGAAGTTAGGGCATGCTCCTCTGTTTGGCAGGCCAGGTTTCTCCTGTTCCATGGAGTTCCCACTGCTGGTGGGTTTGCCCCCGCTGGGATGGGGCGAGGAAGCAGTGTGATGCCGTCTGACAGCTCTCCTTCAGGGGGTCCCTTGCCAGCCTGTGCCTGGCAGCTCTCCCCTGGCAGGGAGCTGTGGCAGTGCTCAGGGTCCGTGCTCCAGTGGCAGGAGTCAGCGCGTGTCTGCTCTGTGGGTGACTGTTCTGTTATTGGGAATTTCAGCCCACGATGTAAGAGGAAAAAATCAAGAAAAATGAAATTGTGTGTTCAAAATGAAATGGAGGGGTTGCTGCAGGTACACACTCTCTTTAAGGCTATGAACTTTCAGTGAAGTTGTATAGATGAATTCTCCACCTTGATAGCAGCTGTTATAGTGATCATTGTGGAAATGAGAGCCGTAAAGCAAACAAACGTATCGGTATTTATTCATTAATGCTGGGGAGTGCCAGTGCACTGATGTAGTAAAAGTCACTTGTGAACTGTAAGGGTCACCCAGGTATTGAGCTCTTCCATGTCAGCAGTAGTTGTAATTACCAGAACGACTCTGATTGACCTGTAATAGAAGTTACAGGGTAAGGTGGCCAACAGTTATGGGTGGGGTTAGGAGCTACAGATGAAAGCGAGTTTATGTCCCCTAACTGAATTCAAAAACCTTGTATGGAGGGTTCTCCGTAGGTTGTAAGGAAGGAGGTAACTTCTCCCTTAATTATGAACTTGAGCTTGAGAAACTTGAGAAGTACATTTCTGTTCTGTGAAATGTGTGATCTGATTATTGCAAGCTTCAGTTTATTTGGAATCCAGCTTATAGCTGTAAATACATTTAAACTTTTGTAAAAACTCAATAACATTATATGTAAAACTGGTAAAATTCCAGGGTCCATATCAATTCTGTATAACCGATCAGCATTCTGCTGTCTCTCAGCAGCAAATATTCTTTCAGCTCCTTGCTGTGTAAGGAATGGGGAAAGCTGAGGTCTGAAGACCGAACATCCCACTGCTTCCTAGTACAGCCCTGAAAGCATGCCCGCACTCCAGTGAGCTCTCTGAAAGTATGGATTAGTCTTCATGCACGCAAAACATTGCCAACCTTTTGTCACAATTCAACCCCTAAGTAAATTTACCACATGTCATAAATGCCTTTTTCAGAAACTGAGTCACGATGTGGTTCCACAAGCAGGCTGAGCTGATGGAGCAGCTCGCTCAGCGCAGGTTCAGCGCTGCCTTGTGCCCAGGCCCTGATGGCCACCTGAGCTGCCAGGGGGCTGCAGCGGCCAGAACACTGCCTGCTTCTCCTGTCTGCCCCACGGTTGCTGTTCTGATGGTATTAGGAGCTCACCTGGCTCTCTGAGAGGTCAGGTAAACACAGGAGTTGTTGAGAGCATGCAGCTTGGGGAAGGAGTGGGAAATTGTAAGAAATGGGAAGAGGTGGCAGATCTGTGATCCCTTTTAGCACTTGCAGCAGTGGCAGGATCCTGTGTCGGTGCAGCTTGTTTCGTGGAGCTCAACCCTTTAGGTAATTCTGTGTGCTGTAATCAAGATGTGAGAGTTTGTGCATCTCTAGAAAAATCCTCTTTTCCCTGTTTTGCCATCATACCAAATTGTAACCAAAAAAATCTGGTTGGTTGTTTTTTAACTTCTCTCCTTCAGTGAGCATTGTCATAATTTTCAATCCATGCAAGGGGAAACTTAATAATAGCTTCCCACTGGAACAAAGCTTCTAGCAAACTGTAAGCAAGATGTGGGAAGCAGTCATTAAGTCTCTTCCTATCATCAAGTTCTTTATCCCTATATAACTTGGTGATCTTTAATTAACTGCAAATGTAGAATTATCTTCAGCTCACTGGATGTTAAGATCCTTCCAGCTGCAGGGTGTAGAAGGGAGGATATCTCCACGGGACAGTTCAGCTGTGCTGTGTGCCAGTCAATGTACTGATAACTCTGGAAATTCCAAAATCTGGAAACTTATTACAAGACGATATCCAGAACACTCTCTGATGTGTCACGCAGCATATAAACTGGCGGTAGGGAGCAAGAACCTTGTGTGAAGCCTCAGCAGTGAAAAAGGATGCTGTTTTCTTTTGCCCCATCCCTGGAGGTACTCAAGCCCAGGTTGGATGGGGCCCTGGCCTGGTGGGCGGCTGCCCTGCCCGTGGCAGGGGGGTGGAACTGGGGGGGCTTTAAGGTCCCATACAACCCAAACCGTTCTGTGACTCAACTGAGCTTAATTGAAAGAGAAGCTGATGTATTATTGGCAAGACACTGTGATTCTTACCAAGGTGTTTTACAGTCATTCACAGAGATCACTACATTTTTTTTTCAAATGTCAACCCATTGCTGAAATGAACATCTTAGGAGAAAAAATATGTTCTTGAAAATATGGTGTGCTCCTAGCTGACAGAAAGCTTTACAGTTTATGCTCTTTACTGACAGTATTTCTCCTTCAAGTGCCTTTCAATCTTCAGAGCTCTGGAGGAGATGATGCTTTTAAACCTTCATCTCGAGCCGAGTTTATTTTAGTAAAAATTCTAATACCATTTAACAGTCAAGTTGCTTAGATTTGTTCACTGTCTCTAATCACCTTGTCTGTTAGCACTAGGGATTTTTTGGAGGCATACTTTTACTTTGCTCATGGTAAATGCTGGAGAAAAAAACGTAGTTCCTGTGAGATGTTCATCACGTACATCATCATTGGAGTTCCTTTCAAATGTTTCCAAAGAGCTTCTTTTTTTTCTTTAAAAATTATTTTCAAAATAAAAACTATTTTGTGGTAGCTGAGGATAGTGAATAACGTCCCACTCCATGTATGTAATGCGTGGAATACACCTCGTAGTTGGCTTTTTGAGGTTCTTCAGTAAGTGACAAGCCGGATGCTATATGGGCGAGGGTATTGCTGTTTTTTCCAGTTCGTTGGCCAAGTTCAGTCCTTGCAAAGGAGTGTACATGTAGAGGGGTGTACACGTAAAGGATAGAACAGACAAAGTCATCTGACTCAGGAAAAAAAAATGGTCATATGTAAAAAATCCTTAATTTGAATCTCAGCAACTTGATAATAAAGCTGGGTTTTGTTCTTTGGATTACAGAGAAATTAGTCTGATTAGCACAAACAAATTTTTTATTTTTTTTTAACAATAATTAGGTTTTTTTCTTTTTGACCACAATAGCTTCAAAAGGAGTTGAATGCTGAAACGTTTTTCAGGAACAAGATGGTGATACACTTCCTAGAAGCTGGTGGATTTCTGATAAGCACTTTGTAATTTTAAAATTGTACTGGTCTGAAAATGGAGATACAATGAGGCAACATATGTGTAACAGGTGGTCTAATCCATGTAAATGCTGTGCATAAATTAGTGGTTTAAAACAGAGCTTGCACTGATTAATAAGGAAGCTTTCTGTCACTGCTGTCTTATGAAATCCTTCTTGTGGTGCTGCAGCTTGAAAGTTAGTGTTAGGAAGAGCAGTGTGAAGAATAGCAGCTATCTCCTAGTGCAGAGGCAGGCACTGTGCAGGGTTGGCTTTTGATGCTTTTGAAATTGGTGACACTTTCACTCCTTTTAGCTGACCCAGTGACTTGGAATAATTTTCACTTTGCACTGCTCTTGATCAAGTAAATGGAAAAAGTACTGCTTGATCATGATAAAAATCAGTGCAACGTCTCTCTACAACATCTTCTGTGCTTTCTGAAGACATTTCACCTTAGCGTTTTAGGTAACTGTCCAGGCGCTGCCTTTATCTGTAGGTGTTTATTACTGACATAATACCAACATAAATTACACTTCCTGTTGTGACGTGGAGGTGTGATGGGACTGGGGAAAATCTCTGCGTGCTCCTGGTCTGTGTGAAGCTGTGGTGTGCAAAGTCCAGAATGTGAGAAAGCTCAAGCGAAGATGTTGGTGACAGCTTTATTGCCAAGGGCAGAAAGCAGACTAGTCTGGCATGGGGCTTTATTCTTTTCTAGTACTAGGTTTTAGCCAACGTAAATGTCTTAAGGGGTAATTTAAAAATATAACTTTAGATAAATAGCCCGTGAAGGAATATATGCATAGTATTTTTCTGCAGGTAACTGTTTTCTATTTTGCGTTGTTTCTTGTACTGGAAGTTTGCTTCAGTATCACTTCAGAATAGATCTGTCTTTTAATTTGTAATGAAGGATATGTGTAGGTAACTAAACTAGGGCCTGATTATCTAGGTGTTTGTAAACTTTCTGCCCAAAGTGGCTTTTTAATGCATTAGCATAAGTGACCAGGCAGCACAAGGTCTAGAAGAAACCACAGCTCGGAGCCGCCCCGTTTGGTTTGCTCACAGCACTGTACGATATTTGACCGAACGGCAGAATTACGGCTGTGTATTGTAAACCAAGGCTTGGATTGTGAAGGGAGAACCTCAGGTCAAATAAAGCAGTCTCTGCATGTCATGTGGTTTGGGCTTTATGCATCCTCGTTTCAGTAGAAACCAGCTCAAGAACAAAAAGGTGAAGTTTTATGTTTCTGTATCTGTGTGGTGCAAGCTGTCAAACAGCAATTGAGAATGAAGAGAATCTCCATTTTGAGGCCATCTGTGTAGGTTCTTTTGTCTGAACCTGACAAGAGGTCGTGGCAGATGGTGGGGTCACAAAGTCTGGCTTCTTGAGCTTGACAAAATGTGTTCATAAAGCTGGAAGAACACCAACTGTTGGTACTGTCTGAAGAGCACTGTGGCAAAAGACTGTAATCGTTTACGGACAATGCCTTCTGGATCACTAAAGCTTGATGGCAAATAACTTGTCAAAGATGAAACGAGTTTGCTTCTCTGTCAGCAGGGTAAAACTGCTTAGCAAATGTGTTCTTAGCTACGTTTTATTTGAGTATATTACTTGTAAAGCCTCTTAAAAGCAAGACTTGGAGGGCAAACTACCTCACCAATTTTGGCCAGAGCTCCAGGTGATGTCCTTGGAAAGTGCTTGTGGAAGGAGAAAGAAATGGCACGCATCCTAATTCTCAGGTGCGGTGCAGGATGTCAGTATTTGCTCTTTGCCATGACCGTTGTCACTGTATGGCTTTTCTGTGGCAACTTTTCAGGTTTCAGGATGGCTACACAGATCTAGTAGTCCTTTTCTCCAGGAATGTGAATAGATACCTCTCTCTTCTCCTCTCTGAAGCTAGACAAAAATGATTATTTTCTTGGATGTTTTGTTGTGAAACTAAAACTTAAAAGTTTTTCCTGGAGTGTGTTGTAGACACATAGTGTGGTGTTCACGTGCTGGAATAGCTGCTTGACCACAGCTGCAATAAATCAGAGCGTGAGGGGAGATAGATACAGCTCCTTCGACAGGACATGGAGAACACCGCTGCCTTGAATAGCTTGTTTTCCTCTAACAACAATTGAAGCGTTACAGTGTCGGAATAAAGTAAGAGATCTATAGAAAAGTTGTAGAATTGAATATTTTTCTGGATTATCCAAAATCATGGTAGAGTCCCTCATGAGCAACGTACTTTACTGAAATTATTTTTGGCCCTTTCTTAGAAGGGAGGCTCTGGAGGCACTAGATGGAGACACTGGCCGTTCTCAAAGCTTGCATCAGTTAAATTTCAGAGGAAGCAGCATAAATTACACCTGCTTTTGCAGCTGGTGAGTTCTGCTGTACGTGGCTGTGAGTCATTGTTAGCAACTATTATAAGCATTTTCTAAGATTTGTCTGAATTGATTCCACTCTTGAAAGTGTGGACATTTCTCCCTCGTGCATCTTAGCACAATTCAGATATCTTTTTTTCGTTCCATTTATTAACAGCAAGTAGAATTTACAAAGTACCTTCAAAGTACTTGAACGTTTTGTCAAGTTAATTCTAGCTTTAAAATGCTTTGTGCTGCCACCATGGTAATAAATTTGTAATTTATTTTCGTCTGGTTTTTGTAAGGCTTCTGAAAGATTTCATTTAAAAAGAAGTCAATTTAAGTATTCTTCAGTTTAGCAGAATGTTTCTCTTTCCCTGGAATTCTAAAATAATTCTAATTACAAAAGCCTGAAATTATTTAAGAAGTAAGTTTGAACTGGAATAGGTTTCTTTTTTTTTTTTTTNTTGGATACATCCTAAAATTACTAAATGACAGACTGTGTCTGTGCATTTCATAGTATTTCCTACTTCTTACCAAGACCTTTGGATATTTGCAGCGATGGAACTAGAAGCTTTCTCCGTTGGACGTTAAAGGCACACTGAAGAGAACTAATTCTAGTTTTTAGGGTCAATCTGCATTAGATGTAAATGATTGCATGGCTTTAATTACAAGACTTCAGTAATGGTATGGTAAGCTCTGCTTGCACAGTAATATATCAGGACTTTGTATCTAGGATTACATCTCTGAGTGTTTAAGCAATGTAAATTTCTAGTATATGTGCAGAACCTTACTGTTGTGATGATTGACTATTAAAAAGAAAAAACACATGCAAAAATCTGCTGTCCTTGGGAGGTGCAGGGTTTCAGATAAAAAGCTAACTGAGAATGTATTCTAACTCAGATATTTTAATTTACTTTCTTACAGGATGTTCGTTTTAAAGATTCTGTGAAGATGAAAAGGGATATCTTATGGTTTTACAGAATATAGACCAATACTTTCTGACATGATGGCAAAAAATGTAAGTTGATAATTCTGTAACATTATTACTTTTTATATTGACATGCTACCAGTCGCTTCTGGATTTCAGAATATGAAGGTCTTTGTGTTTGATTTCTTGAATGGACAATATTTTTTGTATACTACAAATATCTTCTGCAATATTTTGATTCATAGTTGGAGGCTCTTTAAGGATATGGAGTTGAATCAGCCATAGGTCAGGTAGTAATCAAGGCAATGCTTTATGCTGTTGTTTCCACTAACATTGCTGCAAACTTAAGAGTGCCTCTCATTTTGTTGAAGAAACATAATAAAATCCTACCGAATCTCAAAACCGTAGAAAGAGCAAAAATATGTCGTATTTCTTTACTATTGTCTGTACACCTTTGGCTCCTAGAAGGCTTGGGGCCTTCCTGTCTGTTCATCTGCCACATTAGCTAGACTGTAGTGTGGTGTCCAGAAGCTCTATATTCGACTCCCCTACCCCAGTTCTGAGGAATTTTATAAAATGGGTAGCATCCTGACCTTAATTTTTGGCCTGATTTGTTGTGCTTCTTGAGGTACACAATTTGTATACAGAATAGTTTTGATTAAGCTTCAGTGAGTGGGTATCACTTTGAGCCCTCAGCAGTTTGACTTGTTGGTTGCCTTTGATAGAACATCCTGTGATTTATTTAAATCCAAACAGGCTTAGGAACCAACGTGACTGCAGAAGAAGAAACCCAGAATAAAAGTGCATATAGCCCTAGGATGGCTCTCAGTTCAGTCATTCAGAAACAGCACAAGTTTTTGTGCATATTTAGAGACCAAGGTCATAGCTTGGTTAAATTACTTCAAGTCTTGGAAAATTCTTTTTTGTTGGTTTTATTAATAGTTTTATTTGGTACGTAGTTCCAGGGAAGGCTTTCGGATGTCTTATGTTAAACTGCTTGATTCAAGCTGATCAATTCAGAAAATAAATTGATGTATATTACCTATTTCGTAGGCCATATTCAACTGTAGTATAAATAGATAATTGTACTGATGGATGTGGATTAGTTGCACAAATCTAAATCATTTGTAGTTTTGACCTTTACTTCAGTGGAGTCACTGCACACTTGGGCCAACAGTGTCAGCCTGACAGTATTCTGTTGCTGCTAGAAGGCCCAAGAATGCTTCTGAAGTTGTAGAGCTGCAGGGTTTAATGTATATCTCTGGGTTTCTGCAGCCTGAAACTTGTTCTGAATGTGAGGTTGGTGTTTACCTGTTGCACTATCTGAAATGTTTTACCAACCTACAGAGGTTGAAGTGAAACATAATTTTTGGACAGAGCTTCTCTGCAGAGGTATCTCCTTTTTTTGTTCTGTTGAAGCATCAAGGAAAGAGAACTTGAAAGTGATGGAATTTGGGCATTCTTTTGAGAAACTTATAAAGGGTGTATATGTCTCATCAAAAAAGTACACATCAAGAAACTGTCACCTCTGTGTTCCAAAATCACTGCCCCTCGTCTGGGGTGGTCTAGGGATGTGTGTGTTCATAATGCATTGAGACAACAAAGTACAGTGAGTTTAGGCTAAAATGTCATTGTGATCTCACATTTATAAGCAGTACTGAGCTATTTTGTCTCCAAGGGAGCAAAATTTTTCAGTAGACTGAATGCATATATAGGTTGAAAATGAAAAATGTTCCTCATTACTGTTTTTCCTTCATAAATTTTTGATTATGTGATGGGAGAATTAACAAGGCTGGGCTCACTGCTCACTTAAGTGAAATGCAGAACGCTCCCTATTACTTGTTTGTGGAACATTGCTTATGGGTAATTCGACATTTCTTCAAAAAAATTCCAACTAAAACACCAATGAATAACAAAATGTTAAATAAAAGTTATGGTTCTCTTGGAGATAAGATGTTTACGTGCTTACAATGTGCAGTGTGCCCAGATGTCATTTAAGTTACCTTCTAATGAGTTATTTTATTCTTATGTCATAAAATGTCTTTTTCTTACCTGTTTTGTACTTCATTCCCATCTGTCCTTCGGGTAAGAAAACACCAGAACAGGATTGAGAAATGGAGGAAAAAAGAGCAGATACTCGTAGTAAACTTATTTTTAGGACAAAAGAAATAATATATCTCAGGCAGATTATTTGAATAAGAACGGTTAGTTTTGATTATCTAATCTGTGATTATATAAATGTACTTGTGAAGTTATTTGTCACTGCTTCTCATCTGTCCTGTCACAGATGAGGTCAGTTAAATGGCCGTAAGAGTTCTCCTTTCACATGTCAATATGGAAGAAAATGAGTATAGTTTAGCTGCTGAAGTGGTTAAGAGAGCCTTAAACAAGTTTTAGCACCTGTTTTACAGGGAACTCCTTAAAGTCAGAACAGTAGCTGTTCTGCACTGATATTCCATGCAAGTATTCTTTTAGTTTATGATGAGAGAGCCCTCAAGTCCTGAGTTGTTTCAGTAAGTGATGCTACTACAGTATGTCTGCATATCAGTCTGTTGGGGCTTACAGCTATAAGAAACCAACCAGTTTAGATTCCTACCCATGAGCAACTTCTTAGTGCTATAATCTGGAATAATTCTAGGGCAGAGGGAACAAACTTTTCAGGTTCATGGGAGAATGAATTCCCTGTATGGAAAGGGAAGGGTTGCAGGGGGAGCTTGGTAGCTGTCCAATGGAGTGTCCAAAGCAGTGGAGGTGGCTGGTAAGTTACAAGTGCAACTCCTGTAAGTGTACCCCATCCAGGACTCCAATGATTGTTTTTTTTTCTGTGCCTTAGCTCCATTTGGAAACTTTTCAGTCACCTACTAGGAAGGGGAAAAAGAAATTCTGAAAATATTTAATAGGGTGCAAAGGCCTGCCAAGTGCTTGGTTTGTCTTAGTTCATGGTTGGATTCATCCCGTTGCAGATGGACAGAAACAGGAATCCAGCCCCTGCTATGCCCAGTGGTCCAGACACTGGGGCGGTGTTATAAAGCAGAGATGCCAGATGAACCATACAAAAAGTAATAAATGATACCTGTGTAAGCCAAGTCTGTAGCCTTAGGTCTTGAAATATGGTCTCAGTAAGAACGGGCTACTTGTTGCACAGCTGACTAAGAAAGCAGTGCTTCCTAGCTTATGATGTTGGCCCACGACATCAGATGTGGATGTTGGTGGTATGGCAGTAGAGGTTGAACCTTCATTCAGGTTTGCTTTTGAGCTCTTCTGAACTTAGATACAGAGATTACAAAATTGGGAGAAGCATACCTGTTCATTGGGTGCTCTTTGCAAACGTGTTGCTGGGACCACCATCACAACAGACATGTTTTCTGTGCAAACTAAAATTTTACATCCTTTAGATCACAGAAGAACAACAACAAAAAAGCCTAAGAACTGTGTTTTTGACAAACATTCCCTTAAATACTGTATCTGTTAATTCCTCAAAATGTTTCAGAGAATGCAGTGTAGATGTTTGAATTGTGTTAATGCTGGAGAGTCTCCTTGAGCTGACTGTCAGTACGTCAGTATTCCACGGAACACCGATGGGAGCTGACAGGAAAATGCACAGTTGTAAATCCCAGGTGGTTGGGAATGACAGGAGCGAGCACATCTGCGATGGACTGATGAACTATGCTGAGCATCTCTAAGGCTTTTTGTTTACAGAGCTAATTTAGTCAGTGCTTTATGGTGAGAGTAGTGCAGCAGCAGTTAGGGTTCATGTGTTGCCCTGACAGTGGGAGGATCTTAGCAACACTTTCAAAAGTGCTGGGTGCAGATTTCCCCCTTCAAAGCTTCCTTGCCAAATACAAGCTCTGGCTGAATGCAGGTGAATGCTTCCAGGTATTTTTGCTGGTATTTTTGATTCGTGGCTGATTGAATTCAGTGTTACGCTATTGCTGTTTGATTTGTCTGCAATCAAACGATTCTCTAATTGGATATGATTAAAATTCTACTGGAAAACATGGAAAACCCTGTCATATTTTAAGACTTCAAAAATGTTTTGTTCAGGTTGGTGTGACTTCTACAAATGGAGACTTGAAAGGATTTATAGATCAGAACCAGAGTCCAACAAAAGGTAAGAGAATTCTACTTGTATACATGGTAGAGAAGCATTCGTTAAGATTCATTTCTCTCTTATGTTTACTGAATGAGTATTACTGCTGTTTTCACAGCACACGATGACTTGTTTTGGGAAGCTCAGAATTTGGATGTTCAAAGTGTGCTGCATCCATCCACACTGATAGATGCTGCGTTACTGACGTCAGGTGTTCCTGACTCTGAAGTTTTCAGAGGCAGAATGGGGATAGTAGTAAAAGCAATGAAAGTGTAAAACAGGCCTTCTCTTTCCTTTTCTTGATTGTGAGTAATGTAATGAATTTCCTGATTTCCCACTCGAAAATTTGCAGACTCTATTGTAGTCATCTCCCAAACAGAAGAGGAAGTTAGGGGTGACTTCACAGTTGGTATTTCTTGTGGTACTTTTGTAAGTGGCTGGACAGCTTAAAATAATTGTCTTGTCCCGTCCAATTTCATCTGAGTGTTTCTTGGTGAATCACTTCAGACCATTGTGGCAGCAGTCAGAACAGCTACGGGATTCCAAAAGAATACAACTACAGCCCCTCTCTAGTACTAGAAGAGTTGAGGATGTGCAACAAATGAAACACCTCAGGCAACCTTTTAAAGTAAATACTGTTTGCTGTTACGTACTGCAATAAACACATGCATGTACTAGCTAGAAGAAGGATTTTTAGCTCTTCACATCACTTAAGATGCATCAGACTTCAGAGTCTAAAAAAATAAATATAAACAAAATTGCTAGAGCTACCCTTCTGGTAGGGTAGGTCTACCCTTCTACCAGAAGGGTTCATAGTTTTCTAAACTGTGCAGTACATTACAGACTGGTTTTAGGTCTCCAAGAAGTAGCTTTTTGGACTTGGGCAAGATAATTACCCTTTTTGTTTCATTGTTTTTTGATTATTGCGTCATGATGGGGAAAGAAGACTGAAGTGCAACATTTTCAAACAGTTCCTGAGCCAAGGGATTGATTTGTAACTGAACTGAGTAACTTTATAAAGCACGGAGTGTTACTGTTGGTAGTAATATGTCAGTCTTCCTGCTCCTGATCTCTATTATATTTTGTATCTGAAATGATGGATGTATTATTTACCTCCATTCTTTTGTTTTTTTGAAAATGTTATGTGCTAATATATTATTTTATGTATTTTTTTTCACCTTGAGGTATAATTAAAAATCTCTGGCATCTCTGCTGAGATATTACAGCTGTGACTGTTCATTGAATGCCTTCACCATGGCCTTAGACTGAAATATGAACGGTTACGATGTGATCCAAAGTGAAAGAGAGGTGCCATTAGCTCAAGCAGGGCATGCTCTGGGAAGCGTGAGACACCCCCACCAAACGACCTCAGCAGTAACTGCTGCTTCTGTTCCCCAGTTCTTTTGGTCGGGCTCTGTTGTTCTTCCTGCGCTGATCTGTAGTGCTCTTACCCTGTTACGTCTGGGTATCTTTCAGGTTTCTTTTGTTTTAGGAGAAATTAACACTGACCCTGCTACGGTACTGCAATCTAACAAGTAAGTCTTACAGTACTGCTGTGCCGCTTCTGCTGATTTTGAAATCAGAATTACTGTTCCCAGGTGGGCGGCAGGTTGCTTGGTCTACCTGGGGGTTCCATTTCCTTACTGCGGTGGTCTTGCTTTAGCTTTTTTTGAATCAGGCTTTTTAGAATATTTTCCTTGTTTTTTAATCCTTGTATAAGTGGTGTCTGGGAAAAAAATTTCTACTGTAGTTCAGGTGTGTCTAAACAGAGGATTTGGATGTATTAGATGCGGTGACTGCAGAGTAGAACACGTAACCCCAAATACGTAACCCCCACAGACAGACTTGCTGCTGGACTCTGGAGGAAACGGGATCTCACTTCCAGGCATGCCTACAATTGTCTGAGTCCTCAGTGGAGTGTTAACTCAGAATGTTTGCTTTTGTTCAGTGAAAAATTAGAGAAGAGAAGCTAATTGGGCAGCTGCTGGGGTGCGGTGCGGGCAGCATGCAGGTGCCTTCCGTGGCGTCCCCTCCGTAGGGCCTCGCTGGTGGGCCTGCCGCCCGCCTCCTGCGTCCCCGTGTGATCAGTTCTGGTGGTGCAGTGCTGGAAGAGGAGCCCTGAGTCACTGCCCCAGGATATGGCTTCTGTATGCTGCATCTCTTTCTGCATTTTGGTTTTTCCTTTGTGACTAGCGGCTTACTTCTCAGGAAAAAAAAAAAAAGTGTTTTCAACAGTGTTAAAGAGCCATAGTGTGGGTGTCCAACCTTTTGGCTTGCCTGGGGTGTGTGGAGTGAAGAGGAATTGTCTTGGGCTGCATATAAAATAGGTGATACAATTCACATACAAAATAATAAAACTTTTTTTTAATATATTTTTAATTAAAACATAAGAGAGCAACAAAAACATAATAGCAGTGGGATATTTGACCCTGTGTTTGTGAACCCAGTGCATCAGTCTGCTCGATGAAGTGGCTGCAGTTCTCAGGGAGTTCTCAAGGTGTTCGCCAGAGATTTTTGATGAAATTCTCCTCTTCCCATCCCTCATCCCTGAAAATAGTTGTTCACACATGTACGTGCTGCCAAGAAGCGATGACGTGGATACGGCATGAGTGTGATGTGAGGGATGTGCTCTGGTAGGAGAGGGCTGATGGGAGTCCAGTAAAGAGACACGAGCAGACCTTTCCTTGAGTTGAATGTCTGACTGCAGCTCCATACATTCCTTTAGAAAATGTGAAGGTAAGGTATTGTGATGACTGAAAATGGAGTCGCAAATATACCAAAAAATTGATGATCTTGAAACCTGTTGTTGAATTCCTATATCAGAATGGAAAGCAAGGCTGCACATCATTTGCTGTTCACAGGACTGCATTTAGCCAATGTATCAAATTGCACAACATTATTTGCCATAGCTTGAGTTAGCGCTGCTCTCAGCCCGTGTGCTGCTCTCAGCCCGCTGCTCAGTACCGCTGGGGTTGGTTGGTGCCGGGCGGCTCCGCGGGAGCAGCAGGAGAGCTGCGGTTCAGCGGCACGCTCCTGCCTGGGCTGCAGGAAAGCAGCTGAGCTCACACCGGGGCTGCGAGGGCCCTCGCTGAGGCGCGCACGGAGCCTCGCGCTGCCGCCACGCGCCCCTCGCGCCCGGCCCCGCCCCGCCGCGGGCGCCGCTCGTTCCAGAGGCACGGGGCTGCGCCAGGCGCCGCCATCACCGCGGGTCCCTCAGGGCTCCCCCAGGGCCGCCGTGCCCCGGTGCCCACGGGCCGGGCACCGCACCGGGCTTTATGCGGCGGGGAAGGGGCCCCTGACCGGAACGGGACAGCGCTGTGAGACCGCGTGGGCTGTGGGCTCAGCGCCCGCTGCTGCGCGCTGGGGCAGCGCTGCGGGAGGGACCGCCCCTGTTTCATAGGTGGCATTTTTAATTGTACCACTTCCAGGATCTCACCTGGCATCCTTTGAGCTCGTTTTAAAAGCGCTTGGCATACATGACCTGCAGGTAAGGGATATACCCGAAATTAAATCACATCGGTTATATACACAGACAATTAACCTGGAGAACAGGAGTTAATCTGTGGTAACTACTGACCTGAAAATTGAAAAACTCTAAATTTGTCTATCAAAAAACTTTATAAAAGTTATCAAAATGCTATTTTGTTACTTTTCTTGTGGAATGTCCCTGGCAGAGGGGGGGAACAGGCACCAGGCTCTGTGGGGGGGGCACTGCGCCCGGCCCAGCTGCGATCCGGGTGGCTCAGGGGGGAGGGGGTGGCTTTCCTTGTAATACAGCTCTGCAATGAACACCGTGCGTTTCAACAAAGTATTTTGTTATGCAGCTCCTAACTGTACTGAGTCCTGATCCAAGGGGACACAAGGTTTCCATCCCAGACTGTTTGTTTCTGTTGGTGGGCACCAGCTGCCTCGCTCCGGTGCCTCAGGTGGTTCCGCGGGAGCCATGTTGTGGGGCGGCTGTTCGGGGGCACAGGCTGCCCAACATGCTGCTGGAATAGAAACAGTGCGACAGAGTTCTTACATTGAGATTGTTTGTTATATAATTATGTATTTCCAAGTTCCTGCTTCTCCTTGTGATTTAATCTGTTCCTTGTAGCGTTTTCTGTGGCAGCAGTGCCAGTTAAAGTAGGGCCTGTGCACCTCACCGCTGCTTCTGCATGTTGGTTAGTTACCCTGTGCTTTGTGCCAGCGCAGCTGAGCAGGTGGCTGCGTGGTTCCCTGAGCTGGGGAACAAATTCACTGGAAAAATACCCTTTTTTCACCCTTGCCGAAATAAGGCAAATTCACAGCATAGCCATACACGTGGCTGCACTGGCCTGGGAGGGAGCGAGTGCTGGTGGTGAGGCCTGGTGGTGCGGCGGTCACATACCTGACCTGGGCCTCTGGGGTTCCAGCTCAAGGCGTGAGGAGCCGGGGGAGGTCCATGTGCACTTGCAGAGATCTGCTGAGGTGTCCAAGACAACGGAGTTGGCTATCAACAGCCTACACTTGGTATTTTGAGATCAGTGCAACCGTTAACTCCTATACATTTGCCTCAGATTGAAAAGTAAAAGACTGAAAATATACTGGTCAGTGTAAGCACTGGATGGAGTGTTGTCTGACCCACTTTGGGTTTTTTTTTCCTTTTCTACTGCTCTCTTTGATTTCATACATTTCTAGATATGCGTGTGCTCCTACAGACTACGACATTTTCAAAGTTAGGTTTATGGCTTAATAAGTTTGTGCAATAAAGAAAAGAAGAGAAGTACTGAAAGAACACATGGAAGTTAATACTGAGGTTTTCTGTGTGCTTCTGTAATATTGTGTCCTGGTCTTCCTGGTCTCGGAGGTCTTTTTCGAACAGAGGAGCCCAAGGAAACATCGTAAACATTATTGCAAAATATCCCTATTTCATAACAGCTGTTTTCTTTGCTGTTGCTGTCAGACCACAGCATCTGATGTTATTTAAAATGACTGCTTGTTGATACACTTTAAACTACCAGCATTTCCAGGTTGTAAGTAAAATATGGGTATTTGTTTCTGAGCTTTGAATGTCAAGTCCAAATTACCGGAACTTGCCTTGTGTTCTGTGCAAGCACTCCAAGTCTGTCCGCTGGGCACTGGCTGTGGCTCTGGCCGGTCCCTCCAGCTGCGCTGCTTTCCTTCACACTGCCTGTGAGGGATTCTGGAGATTCACATCGTTTCTGATTATCTTTGCAAGTAAGCTAACAGATCTACTTATACAGGAAAATGGCTAAAACCTCTCTAGCTCCATATTTTTCCAGGGTTCTGTGTTGTTTCTGTGAAGCTGTTCAGGATGCAGTGTGCAAACGTGCAATAAGCAGTGTGGCCGGCTGGTGTGTGCGTGGCAGCGGGCGTGCATTGCACCTGCACACCCACAGCTGCTCTGCGGCTGCCTGAGTTCATTTGAATTTAATTTTGCTTTGTGTGTGCAAGTAAAAATATTTTGCAAATGCCAGGGAGAATAATAGTTGCATTTTTATGTTTCTCTAAATAGGAAAGAATGGCAACACTATTTTTTTTTCTCTGCAAGAAACAATGACGGTGACTGAGCGATGGAAAAACAATGTGTAGAAGCAATGTGCTGGTGTTCTGAGAGAACCATACGTGTGTCCACTGACAGATTTTTATGTTGAATTGGCTTCAGTGGCAAGCATGCTCAGTTTGTGGTGTTCCTAAACACACTGTATGTAAAGCTTCACTATGGGAGCTTTCAGCGGGTTTCTTTCCCATGTGCTCAGTTTTCCATAGGTAAAATGGGAATAGTGACGCTGACCTCCTTTGTGCTTTGTACTGCTGAGAAACATCATGTAAGAGCTGAGTATTGTTATACAAATCATTCTGGTTTGATCCATGTGTGCTGACCTCTTCCATGGGTGCTGTGGGATGACCGTGACCGGGACGCTGATGGCTCCCTTTGTGCTCAGCTTAGCACTGTACGCGCTGCTCCTCTGCAGTGAATCACTGCAGCCTTGTCTTGCCCCCTGCGATGGGCGTTATTAAGGCTTGGCGTTTATTTGGGCATTGATCATGTCTAAAGCCTTTGCAACTGCTATATGATAGAGTATAATTAATTTGGTGTTACTTCTGCTTTAGGTTAAACACAGAAACCTTTTGAGTATTTTTGGATGCTTTACAAACAGCATGACTTCTACTACTTTGCTTCTTACTCATGAAAGCATAAAAAAATGAGACCTGAAGAGATTGTTCCTGTTGATGCTTGCTGTTTTGTAATGCTACCTTGCCTTCAAAACTTCAAAATTACCAGCTGGTCAGCGAGGTGAGGTAACCTTGACAGACACAGCTGGCTGTCTCTGAGCTGGGTGCAGCCGAGCTGGCAGCTGGCAGCGCTGCTCTCACTGCAGCGGGACGGGTCCTGGCTCCGCATCTCAGTGGGCGCTGCGGCCACCCCTGGGCTGCTGCAGTGCCGGGGCCGGGCTGGGGTGGATCTCGGGTTGTGTGGAGAGGGAGGAGTGGCACTGCTGATAGCCACTGCAAAACGGGCTGCTTCAGTTGGGGTGCTGCTGCAATGTATCTGGAAATGCATTAACCTCTACAAAAAGAGATGAAAAGGTGTTCCCACTGTTAAATATTTGTAGCTTTTTAATTATTTAACTTGCCTGATGTAGACCACATGAGTATTTGGACTATGACACTATTTTTGAAAAAATGGAAGTGGGAGGGAATACTTTACTGATAATTAAACTTTATTATTTTTTTGGCCACTGATGGAGACACAGAATGAGTGCTCTTATTGTGAAAAATCTGATTGCTTGTTCTTTCTGTCCGTGATGGATGAGGGGGATTTCACTCATAAGAAGAAATGGGTCCCATCATGGCTGTGTGGGTGCTCAGAGATGAAGTCAGATCTCTCACTGACTGCAGCCTGAAAGGCTCTCAAGCACACCTCGTGTGTAAGCGGCTGTCTCTGTGAAATCCAGATCGAGTATTTCACGCAGCCCTCGTGTTTGCTGAGGTTGCTGTGACCGTGCACAGTTATGTGGGCAGCCTTGCAGATGCCGGCAGCAGTTGTCTCCTGCCCGGTGTTGTTCGCAGTGCTCAGCAGTAGGGGTGGTGGTGGTGGGCAGCGCTGGCTGCTGGTGTCCGTCACTCAGGTGTGGTTTCCAGGCAGTGCGTGGGCGGTGCATGTAATTGTGTGTGTACAGACACGTGTTAAAAACTACTGACAGTGCAAGTGGGTTACAGTCTGCACGCCATGTGTTGAGAAAGCAACAAAGCCTGCACTGATTGATTCAGAGGACAGAGGTGGCCGTGCAGGTGGGGCTGTACGGCAGCAGCACTAATTGCACAGCACAGCCAATGGGCCCTGTCTCAGTCCTGCATTTTGAACCTGTACATGTTACAGTGCCGCTGCAGCCCCGAAAATGTCCCTGGAGATGGCTGTGTGACATGGCTGTGTGATAAGAGAACTTCAGGCTGAATGCTCACATTTCAAAACAGGGCTGTGTTTTGCCACGTGACTTTGTCACGGGCGCCAGAGAAGGTGATGTATTCTTTTGTGTGGAAAGAAAAGGGGCAAGGAAGAATAGCATGAGAGCTCATCTTGGAGAAAAAGGAATTGAAATTTCCAGCAGCAGCAGTGAAAAGAAAAATTTCTACAGCAGTAGCTGGGAGGTGCCTGGCAGTGTTACTGCAGCAAGGCATTGCTGAGGAGGCTCAGCAGTGAGGTTTTGATGAGGATGTGCAAGCACAACTTAACAAATCCTGAGCAAAATCCTGTGGCAAAAGTCAAAAGGGACCAGTAACTAGCCAGTTTAAAGAACTGTTTTGAGCTCAACATATGAACAGGGTGTATGTAAATCGTGCACTACTCGGTACTTTGTCACTGCCTCACAGGAGGTGTTTTACACCCGAGCAAGCATTCACTGCGGCGCTTGGTTTGCAAGTGTGTGCTTTGTTTGTCGTTGTTTTCTAGGTGAGCAAGGTGACTGACTAAATTGTTGAGCACTTCAGGCAAGCTTCTTCTGAAGGTGTTCTCCGATACAGATCTGCCTTTTGGAGAATCAGTACTTAGCAGTAGCGTTACTCCAGATGCCAAAGGAGTTTGCACAGAATATTAGAACATCCTTGTCTCAAACTGTAGACAATTCTGTTATCTTTGTTCAGTTTTATAAAGGTGAGACTTGAAGTATAACTACGTCCTTTCTGCTTCTGTGCCATAGATACAGAACATCCTTTCATCCTTTTCTAAGTATTTTTTTTTTTTTGTCTCTTGGGTTGCTTCTGCTTTGTGTTACGGAGCAGTTATATTGCTGATTTTTTTTTTCTTGTGACAGAACATAGCTCTACTAAAGAAAATGGGGGGAAAAAAAGAAAAAAAAAGAAAAAAAAAATCACAGTTCAGGACCAAATGAAAATAAAACAGTGCGCAGTGGAGGGGAACAAGCAGGATGAGGAGACCAGGGAACAGAGATGTCTCACAGAGATGTCACCTGGGCTAAGCTGAACGCTTGCCAACCCCTGTGGGAGGAGGGCAGGGCAGCGGCAGGGGCTGTGTCTGCGCTGTGCTGAGGGAAGCCCTCACCTCGGGTGCCTTTATTTTCTGTCTGCCAGTGCCAGAGAGCCTGAGGAGCTCTTCAGGAGCCGATCCTTGTCCTTGCAGCTCATGACCTCAGCTAGACCCAAGCCGGCTGTAGATTATGAGGTTGTGGCAACTCTTTCTTGTATTTGATTCTGCCTCCAGACCCTCCACTCTAGCACCCGTGATTGAACAAAGCTGTGTATAAGAATGCAGGGAGGTGTTTGAGTGTTTCACAGCTTTCTTGCTTTGAGACTGTCAGAGAGGTAGGAGCTGCTGCTGCCACAGCGCCCAAAGGTAATTGAGTGTTTTCACCACTTGGAGTGGCTTGTGTACAACAGTTTGAATATTTGTGGGGTCATGGTGGTGCTGTATGACAGTTCTGATTAAGACCTCAAGTCTGAGTAATCAAGATTAAAGGATAGAGTTTGGAAGAGAGGAGCAATAGCAGCAGCATTTGGGAGGTACTCAACGTAGAGCTGTGCTTCTTTGTACGGAGGCAGGATGAGTTAGATCCGTAAGCAGTGCAGGACCACAGAGATGACAAACATCTTGGGATGAAAACACGCTGGGTTGGGGACGGATGGCTGACTTCACCCTGACGTCCAGCTGCCTGCTGGTACTTCAGGTAATCTGCAAAGGTGTCGTATGCTCCCTCTGTACAATGACACAGATACACTTTCCTGATGTTTTAGTATTCTTCAGTATAGTCAGATTAGGAGTAGTTAAAGCTATTAAGACATATAGGTACCTACTTTGTCTATGTGCTTGTAAGTAGGAGTAATATGTAAAGTTGTTTCATGAGTTGGCTTGTATCATCCTCGTGGGACCCTTCCAACTCCGGATATTCTGTGATTCTAGAAGTACACCCATGAGTTTTAAGGCTGAAGCATGTGTGGGCTGTGTGCTCTTCATCTTAGGCAAGAAGAAATTGTTTCTGGAAACAAAATACTGATACTTAATTTTAAAGTTAAATTAGTGAAGCTTTATAGTTTTGTGAGGTGTCCTTGTGATGTCTGCTAAAAGGTTTGGTTGGCTGTTCTGGGAGAGGATTTTTGCAGTGCATAAGACAGAAAAAGTTAAGCTGATTCCAAAGTGTAAAAATAATGTGAGAATTCACCAAAGTGTTTTTTGTAGGTTACAAAGGAAGTAATTTAAAACTGTCTTTTTATTGCCTTATTTTTTAGGTAATATTTCAGTAATCACATTACCTGTTCCCAGCACCAACTCCCCAACAAAGATATTGCCAAAAACCTTAGGACCAATCAATGTGAATGTTGGACCCCAAATGGTAAGTTTTGCAGTTGTAGTAATGCTAACCTGTGTAACACGACATGTAACTTCCCATTTATGTAACATGGAAACATGAAAAAATGAAGATGTGAGTCCTGCTAGGAATGTGTAGCTCCCTGCCATGGCTGCAAAGGCTGCTGAGCAGTGTGAAGTGTCCCACGTGAGTTGGAGGTGATGGTGTGTGGGTGCAGCACTCCTGGCACGCCAGGATTAACCCCCCAACAAACATTTTGTATGTGATCTTAGGGGACTGCTATCTTTCTGGCTCTGCATGGAAATTCAAACAACTTTACCAGTTAACATTTTAACTACTAGTCAAAAGCATATTAAGAAAAAGAAATTGAATAGAGTCATAGAATCATTAAAGGGACCTTTAAAGGCCATCTGGTCCAACTCCCCTGCACTGAACAGGGGCACCTACAGCCAGGTCGGGGTGCCCAGAGCCCCATGCAGCCTGCCCTCGAGTGTCCAGAGATGCAACATCCTCCACATCTCTGGGCAACCTGTTCCAGTGCTTCACCACCCTTACTGTAAAAAAAACTTTTTCCTTATATCCAACCTAAATCTCCCCTCATAAAATCTCATTAAGAATGTTACTGATACTACCTTGATATTTTGAGTGCAATAAATAATAGCCAAGCAAAAGCAGTCAGTTAATGCAGTTCCCACTTTTTACCACTTTTTGTTCTCAAGGCACTGGTTTTGGGAAATGACCCTTAGTTACAGTACAGATTCTGTAGCAGGTAGAAGTGGCGTAAGTTACTGCATGGTATGAGAGAGACATTTTATTTTACTTCCTTTGTTTTTCTCCCATTCCTTACAAAGTTAGATCTGATGACCTTACCCGGTGTGACTGCCCTGCGGTGCTGTTCCCCCTGTACTGCCACAGGTGGTAGCTTAGAAGCTCCACTTTAATGCTTCTGGTACAAATTCTGGCACTGGTTGGTGACAGACAGTCCAACGTTTGAATGATGGATTGCAGGAGAATGAAAAAGGTTTTGGTGTGAATGCGCAGCTGTACATTGTCAGATTTCCTTACAGTAAAGCTAACTGAACAGCAGTGAGGATCGGTACTAGATGTGTCATGATCAGTGCTCCCACGTTAAAGATACCCCTCAGTGTATTATGAGAGCAACAGCCTTAGATTACTCCTAGTTATTGCAGAAGGAAAAGGACTAGTTCTGGTAAGATTTTTCTCTTGCAACTCTTCCATTAACATTAACTCTGCAGGGATCTCACTTTTGGCAGCTCTTGATATTTTTGCGTGACGAAAAAAGATGTTATATAAATGTCTGTTTCCACTAGATGGCACCATGGTATAGAAACATAAGGGACACCTGTCTTTAAAATACCCAAACATGATTTTGTACCTCAATTTAATATACTGTCTGTCAAAAGAAAATTATGAGTACATTAGACATAAAATATTCTTTTTATGATGTAAAAGATATGAGTAGAGCGATGTGAAACCTAAGGGTGGGTGAAACGTGATGAAACAAATTTCAGGATGCAAAATATTTAAAATCTTTTCCCTCTGAGGTGTGTCTGCCGTATGCGGGCAGAGCCATATGCTCACTTCTTTTTTCACTTGTCTCTCTCTGTCAAGCTGTCTGCTTAGCTAAAACGTAAAGGAAAGGACAAACAAGATAAATTTATGTCTTTAGGATAAAAAAATACATAAATGGAATTACAGTTTGGTGTTAGGAGTGATGTAAAGTACTGCTCAGTGAATTAAGGAAGCTGGAAATTCTTCAAATAATATTTTTTCTAATTGCTGAAACAATACAGATGGACACCAAAGAAAGCGTCTGCCATATACTTACACGGGTGCTGAAGTGGTACAGGGAAGTACAAAATTTAAGTTTAAAAAAGCAAAATAACTTATATTCAAAAGCATTCTCCAAGAATCCTTGGTATAAATCACGCCGTATTGAAATAAAAAGAATTTAACGTGTTTATTTTAAAGATTAACTAATAACACTGTTCTGTTTTTAAATACTATCTAAATTCTGATGACCTATGTTAAAGAATGAACTGAGATGTGACTTAGAACTTGAGATCAAGTGTGTTGCTGTTAACAGCCATGGTGCGTTGAGTTTCAGCAGGTTTGAATAAATGTAAATTCTCTATCTACAGTACGGACTTCACATGCAGTTTCCTAGGTACCGGGCTGTACTATCAGCTTGCTAGAAGGCCTGCAGATCTCCTGAATGATGTGACCTGCAGGAAATACTTGAGAGGGAGTTCAGATTACCTTTGGTACCAAATACAGATAATTAAGAGACAAATCCATTGGGAATGAGGCTTTACTGATCCCAGTCATCAAGAAATTGCCTAGATGTACTCTGGAAGAAACAATTAGATGCACATAGGTACAGATCCTGTTTGCTCTACCTAGTGATTGTTTCTGTTTGTCTCGTTCTTGTCCTTGGGAGTAATACAGCAGTATGACACCACAGGCAGAGAACAGTATTGTGATTACTGTTGTCTATGAAGATCTCCTAATGACACCTCTTCAGGGTATTTTTGATTACAGTTTGCATGCAGTATATTTTAATTTATTTATTTGTTTTTCTTAAAACCATCCTTAGTATGAATTTTGGGATACGTTAACCTCTGTGTTATTAATTTTTTTTTTTTAATTTTCTAAATTTCATAGATCATAAGCACATCACAAAGACTGACCAATTCAGGGAGTGTTCTGATTGGGAGTCCGTATACCCCAGCTCCAGCGATGGTCACGCAGACACACATAACAGAAGCTACTGGCTGGGTTCCAGGGTAAGATTTTGGTTTATTTAAAGATGGTTGCAGTTCTGTTCTGATTTTTTTTTCCTTTATTTATACTGTTCTAGCAATACGTCAGCTCACAGCTTCTAGCTCCTTCGCTTAGCAAATTTAGCACTTAGCAAATTAAGTGCTTCTAATGTCTGGAGCGTGTGAACACAGTTACACACTGGTCACTTCACTGTCTGCTTTAATTTTGCTTTACAGCAGTGTCTGTCTCTGTGTGACAGTGGAGAGAGCTGAGTCTCTGTGTGACAGTGGAGAGAGCTGAGCAGTATGTAAGCATGGTATCCTTGCTGAATACGTGCTCATCTCCTCAGATAGCTTTTGAATCCTTTGAGTTTTGGTTTTATTTGAAAAAGGAATTGTCAAAGATGTCTTTTTCTGCAACTTCTGTAAAATATGGAGGCCAGGCGTAAGTTCTCTCAGTACCCTGATGAAGGAAAATCTAATGGTGTCTGCTCACAGCTTGCTCAACTTGACAATGAATTTCCATTTGCATTCTTCAGTTTCATCCAAACCCAGCGATGGAGATACTGACAGACAAGCTAGGTCCAGTGCACCCACCACCATGGAGAAGCAGCAGCCTTCTAGTTGTGAATTTCCAAAGTCTTAGACACAGTAATTCTAATGAGCCTGATTACTATTTCACCCATTAAAAGGAGCGAGATGTTCTCCAGACTGGCTGATCGTTATTAATCCCTGCAGAAGACCGTACCGTAGGTCTCATTTTCATCTGACGAACAAGGTGGGAAAGGTGTGTGGTAGTGCCTAACCTAAGCAGTGAGACCTTGCTGAAGACAGTTCCAGAGGATTCCAAGTCTCGGCTCCTCATTTACTCATCTTCACAGATTGCAAATTGTTTCCAAAGTCAAATGAGAGAAGATCATATGCCTTCTCAGGGCTCAATACAACCGCGGGCAGCCTGGCATTACAGACCCGGGGCCAGCTCACTGCTCGCTGCCTTTCCAGGTCCCTGTTGTCCACTGCAAAAGTCGCAGCCCCTGCCCCAGCTCTCTCTGTGATAAGCACCATGGACAGGGGTTGCTGCAGACAGTCCTGCTGTTGCCGAGGAGACATCTGCAGGTGGGACTGGTCAGACTGGAGGAGGTTCTGAATTGCACAGCCAAACACGTGCAGGCTTACATGGCATCTTCAGAGCCATCATTTTTTTCAGCTCCCATCATAACGCTGTCAGCTTTTTAGCTGCTTAAGTATCTGCTGCGAGGCCTGATTTTGAAATTGCGGGGTAACAACATGAAGTAATTTACTGTGATGGCTCCCAAGCACTGTGCTTGTATCAGCTGCAAGAGTAAGAGACAAGTTTGGAATGCAGCTTCTGAAATCTTCAAGATGCAGCTAATACACAGACCTGTAATGAAACCGGTAATGGTGTGACTGCTACTCTGTGCAAAGCTCATGTCAGCTACTTCAGAATCTTTCTCTGCTGTGATAGCATGCATCAGCTCCAATATGAGCATGTTTGTTTATATGTATGTTGTTTCTTGTTTTTAAAGATACCAAAGCATTCAGGACATATAAGCATAGGACATATATCTTCTGCACTGTTTAAAGGCACTTTCCTCCACAGGGGGAAATTATAAATAGAAAGTTTTAAAGGAGTTTAAAGGAGTTTTTGATGGGATTTGGTTATCTAGTGCACATCAGCAATTCCTTTAGTTCCGGATGAAGCCAGTTCCCTAAAAGCATATGGGCAAAACATGGTACTGGGAACAAACCTTGTATTTCCTACCTGTCTGACCGTGAGCTCAGACAACCTCCAAAGTCCTAACCTTTTTCTTTCAAATTTTGTCAAGCTGTGTACGCTGTCTTATTTCTTTAGCAAATGTTTAACAGCAGAAGTTATCTAGGTAGGCAGCAAATACACTGATTTTACTGTTTAAAAAGTTATTTTAATGTAATTGTTTGAATTTTCTTCTCCTAGAGACAGAAAGCGGAGTCGAGAATTCATAGAATCAGATTTTTCAGAAAGGTGAGTATTGTTGAACATACATTTTATGTACATGACCACAGCTATTTCGCTCCTTCAGATCTGCCTTTTGGAGAGCTGGGTGTCCACGTCCCACTAGAATCAGGTTTCACTTCTCCCCAGTAAAAGCTACGTACTGTGTTATTCTTTGTAGTTATGATTCATTACTCTTTGCTGTATCATTTCCTAATATTTACATTTGCTTATTATTTAATTTACTTCTGACTTCTGATATATTTACTGCTACAGACTAAACTGGAGTTGTGAAAAAGAAACACGTCATCAGAAGCAAGATTTTCAGTTAGTTTTCGCAGATTTCAATGTGACAAATGCTTGCAGCCAGCTAACCATTTCTTTGCTTCCAGAACTACTTTGAATGCCTTCACGGTGTTTATTTGTTTGCCTTTCAGTGATTACTGCAGTAACTGCATAGAGTTTAGGAGGGTTTGTTTGTTTGTTTTGCTTTGGTTGGTTTTTTGAAAATCTTTTTCTATTCTTTTCTGCTTTTTCTTCTATCATTTTTTCCAATGTTCTGTTTTCTTGAAATACTTTCAAAATTTTCAAAAGCATCCCTATATTTTTATGTTTTTCTTAGCTTGGTACAGTTGGTGGAACTAGCTCTACTTCTTTAAGATAACAACTCTACCTGAAACATACTATCAAACTTTTAGAACTGTAATTTAAAAAGAAAAAAAAATCATCTGAGTATTTTAAATGCATCCAAATATTTCAATTGCCAATTCTTTTTCATTAAGAAATGCAAACAAGAAAGGTAATTTGTTTGTTCTGTCAGCTAAGTCTTGCATCTTGTTAGGTTATATTATATTAGTATTTTTGCTTCCAAAAGTGCCCGTAATGCCATCAAGAATGCATTAGCATACTTTTGTGAACTTACTGACATCTGTTATATGTTAATGTTAACACTTCTGAAGGATGTTTAATTAAAAAGCAAATCAATGCATATAAAATTAGAATGCCTAAATTAAAAAATACACCTGAAAAAATACAATGAAATTATATGTGACAGGAAATAAAATAATCTTTGTATGCTTTCTCATCTAAAATTTAGAAAAGCAGTGAAAATAATCAGAGCTGCTAAAAATTTCTACTTCTAAAACAAAAAACGCGTTAGCTTAGAAAGAACTGAGTGGCTGCAGCATCTGCTTTGGTTGGAAACTGTTCCATAATGGGGGAACAGACAACAGTGGGGGAAAGGTAGAAGCTGGATTTTAGGTAATTTGAGAATCTGCCAGGGGTCTGTGGGACTGCACCTCAATTACTTGACCACTCTTACTCTTTATTCTCATTTGTGTGATCAAACAGCTTGTTCTTGTTCTTTCCCTTGCTGTAATGTCAGGTCATGCTTTTTTTGGAGGAAAATAACCCTGACAGTTGCCAGTCATGAATGTGGCATCACAAAGCCCACGGACATGTACTAACTCTCCCCAGAAGAGATGCTTGCATCTCACAGTCTTAACTGTGACGGCACAGATATTAAACGTGGCCATTGGAAAAATGGTGCCTTTGGCTGTATTGTAAATAGCGATGGCTGAACCTTTTCTGTTTGTAGCACAAATCTGAGCGTTCCCTGTGACTGGCAACCAGCCACACAGACACCTTGTGAGGATTTTTTCCTTTTTTTGTTTGTTCTTTTGTGAAAGTACCCAGAGATGAATTACAAATCTATTTTTCAAGCATCTTCCCTGCAGGACGTGTTCAAATACTATTAATGTAGAAATACTGTGAAAGGGGAAAGGGCTCCAGTGTACTTTTCTGTTAATTTGTAAGAAATAGATTCAAAATAAAAGCAGAATAGTTTTATTTTTTCATTTAGGTAAGTACATAATACAACAAATCCTGCTTCTTGTTGCAAAAGCCAGACGTTTTGCTGCATAACAAAGTAAGCTTATTAAATTTCAATATATTAAAATAATTACCTTTCTTCTTACAGTAAGAGAAGCAAAAAAGGAGATAAAAATGGGAAAGGTCTGAGGCATTTTTCAATGAAAGTGTGTGAAAAAGTTCAGCGTAAAGGAACAACTTCCTACAATGAAGTCGCCGATGAGCTGGTATCAGAATTCACAAATTCCAACAGCCACCTGGCTGCAGATTCAGTAAGCAAATGCGTTGTTTTTTTTTTTTTTCCTTTTTTCTACCATGACAAAATTGGCTGGTTTATTACAGAATTCTCTCCTGGCTGTTTTTGCACTATTCTGCCACATTCCATAGTCTTCCTCAGTTAACTACTTTTCAATATGAAGATTTACCCTCAGTTATATATCAAATTCCATCTTAAAATATAGAATTAAAATGGAGAATTAAGCTCCCTCTAATTTATAACAAAATAGAGAAGTCTGCCTCTCTCCTACCCACCATACATGGTCTTGTCACACTTTTCACCTGAGCAGACTTCCATGATGGGAATTGATGCACAGAGGCTTCGCAGGCCTGAAGCTTCCATGTGCCAACAGCTGTGCTGGTCTGGTATCTGAGCAGGAGCACAGATGAGGGGATCCTGTTTTAGTGTCGCTCTGACTTAACTGCTACTCTGTCTTTCTTTCACTTAGCTAGGAAGGATGTGTTTTTTGAGTGCTTTTATTGTTACCTATGCTGCATTGCTCTCTTAGCAGGCTTATGATCAGAAAAACATTAGACGGAGAGTTTATGATGCCCTGAACGTGTTGATGGCAATGAACATCATTTCAAAGGAGAAAAAAGAAATCAGATGGATCGGCCTTCCTACGAACTCAGCTCAGGAATGTCAGAATCTAGAGGTAAAGTGAGGTAGCTGCAAATTTCTGCATAGTTCACAACTTGTGATGATGGAACTGTTCTAATTCAGGGGAGGGTTTTTTCTACAATTTGAACCTGATTGCTTTTCATTCTTGCGCAGTCTGAAAATACAACTTTTGATATTTGACTAAACTGAAACAATGTGTTTATTATGTATGCCTGCTTCAGTGTTGTTTAGTATACCTTACACAAGTTCTAAAAACTGTTTACCATAGAAAATAACCATTCAGTGTATCAGGGATAACTTTAAGATTAAAGTTTATAGTAACCTGAATCAGTGTTAAGAAAGTCAAAAGAACTTCCTCTGTCAGTTAGGCTGACAAAATTGTATATATATTAGCAAAGAGACCTATTTTGCTATTAATGTGCGTGCTTGGAGGCACCATTAACATGAAATGAAACTGAAAAGTAATTTTTGCTAGGATGTCAAATGCTAGTTGTGAACTAGCAGGAAAAAAAAAAATGAAGTTTTACTTATTGGTTATTTCCGTTGTCTTTTTCCAGCAGCCTAAGAGTTACCATGTTTTTGCAGGGATGCCAGAATTTCTATGCACAAATGTTGCTTCTCCTTCAGGCCAAACACTCCATAAATACAAAGCACAAGTTATGGCATTTACTGCAAAATCCTAGAATGGCTCTCTGTTAATCCATTTCAACGTGCATTAAATTTGTGACACTGGTGACATCAGCTGTCTGACAGGGTGTGTTGGGGGTGCCTGTCCAGTACAGAGCAGCTTTTTGTGCAAGTTATATATATACCTTTCTAGATATAGTAAGAAAAAAGCTTTTACTATTTGTCTATTACAGCAACTTGGAAAATTCATCAACCCAAGGAGTATGCTTAGGAAAAAAAAAAAAAAGGATAATAAAATAAAAAGCACTGTAAATAAAATAGAAATAAAATAGGAGGAGGGGGGATTAGGCCAGCTAGGTGTTAAAATATCGCATCATTTGGTTTCGGTGGTTGAATGGAAAGGTAGGTTAAGCTGAGAGCAGTATTTCAGGTGCAGTGATACAGTGCTGGCATCACTAAGATGAGGAGGAAAAACACCTTTTGAAGCATGGCAGCTACTGCCCGTTGTGTGTTTGCCCCAAACGGCATTTGGTTCTGCCTGCAGTGTCAGTATGCATGCAGTGCTGTGACTGACCTAACACTGCACTCTGGGGTTGAAGACTACTTTGTCCTGTAAATTTAACAAAACTGCTGCAAGAAATAGATTCTGTGCTGATGTAGAAAATGTTACCTCTGTCCCCTTTTTGCTGCTGAAATCCCATTAGTTCCATCAAGTCTCAGATGAGTCCAAACAAAAAGCAGCAGTCACTGGGAAGATGCAGGTGATGACACTCACGTCTTGTAGCTTGCATCTGGGAGAAGAGAGGAAGGGACAGGCACAATTCAAAAAGAGTGAAGGGCAGGAGAAAAAAAAAAAAGCAAATTACCCCCTCAGGCATTTTATTTGGCACTGATCAGCTCTCAGTGGACAATGCAGCAGAGGAGGAGCGGGTGGGGAAAAATACAGCCTCTTGTAGGAGTTGGTTCTTTACTGAATGAAGTTAAAACTGTTGACAAAGGAAGAAACTGGAGTTTCTCAGTCCTGTTTTTTGGAAACACTCGTGACTGACTACATGATTAGTCTGTCTGAAAAAAGAAAGTATATGGTAAATGGGTAGGGCTGAAAAGACTTGAAATTTACTTACTGTGCCATGGAATTCACCATTTACAAATAGAATGGGGATTTTTGTAGTGATGCTTAGCAGATTGATGTCACTCTAAAGACTGTTCAGTTTGGCACAATTAAACAGACAAGGTAACTAAGTAATTATCATGACACATTTACATTTGTATTTTAAGATAGAAAAACAGAAGCGGATTGAACGGATAAAGGAGAAGCGAGCCCAGCTACAGGAACTGCTACTGCAGGTATATATTCCATTTTAATTATTTTTTATATAAATGAAAGTAACCAGTCAGAATCCAATGTGTTAAATCTTCTGAAGCTCTTTCTACATTTGTTTAGCAGCTATGATATACCAGAGAAGAGAAGTTTCACACTTGAGACCTCTCTGGTTGGTCATGTGGCCACCTGTTACCCTCCTGTCCTGGTTCCCTGTGCTGCAGCCTTGTGTGAGTGCTCTGCTGAGAGAGGAACATCGGTGGGAATAGGAGCAACTCAGAGACCCCCAGTTACTTTCTCTGACTAGTTCCTATTGAAAAAAAATCTCATTTCAGGCTGTGAAATTTACAACTATATTTCTGTAAATATGTACTCAGTTGTTCTATGGGAGATGATTATTTCTGGATCCTAAGAATGACAGGTTGGCAAAGGCAGCTCTTTTAGATCCTGACAGGCACCTAGGAAGACTTTGAGGTAACTTGAATTTTGACTTTGATTGCAGAAATGTATTTCAAATGCATCTTTGTTTATAAAGTAACATTTTACAGATACAGTTATGAGCATTGTTAAATCTTTTGATCTGTGTAACACACTCAGTATTTAAACGTAATCAAATTTTTGCATGAAGTTACAGACACTAAAGCTATTTTTTTTCCCCTAGTGCAAAGATAATGATATGGGTTGCAGCTAGTATGCATGGAAATTAAATATCTGATGCTTCCCTCCCCATCAGCACAAACTGTATGTTTAGGGCACAATTCTGATTCCAACTGACCTAATAAAATCAGCAGCTGCTCTGAGTAACATAAAATTATCCTGGTAAAAATAAGGCAGCTCAGACCCTCTAACTGTTGGTCTGGAAATGACAGATTTGCCCCCCCAGCTATCTGTGGCTGTGATTATATCCTTGATTATATTCACTTCCAAGTGATTTAACCCCTTGGGAGTTTTGTCTATCCATCTTCCCCCTAAGTAGGAAAAATAGTACCTTGAAGTCGCTGAGCGCACTGACTTGCAGTCCCTCAAATAACATTTCATAAAACCACATTTTCATACACACTCAGATAAGGAGAAAGCAGTAGGGAGAGGGCAGTGTCACAGACAGCACCTGTTGAAAATGCTGAAGGGAGAATTTCAAAACAAACTGTTATCAGTTAGAGAAAAGAGGGTGATGGATGAGAATGGGAAGAGAATGTGGATCAGGAGAAGGGAGGAATGCTGTAATTTCTGTTAACTTTCAGTGTAAGTAGCTCCCAGTCGGAGGTAATTACACATGTAAAATAAGAGGAGATGGCTGACTCCAGAGCTTTAGAAAAAGGGGTGCTGAGGCATTCTCCACTGCATTCCATTGTTTCATGTCTGGGGCTGTGAGGGAGGCATAACAAATCGTGGCGTTAACTTCTGTTCCTGACGAGCTTTGCTGTTAGTGCAAAGGGGGAGTCGGGACAGCTTACCTTCTGACAGAGCTCACTGCGAAGGTAACTGCTGGGAGCTGGTGAATGAGAGCTGTGAAGTTCCACTTCCTGGAATCATTGGTGTCTTCGTTCAGTGATTGCTTTTGCTTTCTTTTTGCAGCAAATAGCATTCAAAAACTTAGTACAAAGAAATCAGCAAAATGAACAGCAGAATCAAGGCCCTCCAGCCTCAAACTCAACGATACAGCTGCCTTTCTTAATAGTCAACACTAGCAAGAGGACGGTCATTGACTGCAGTATATCGAGTGACAAGTGAGTGTTTACAGAATCAACTTTTAGAGCTTTAATTTCTTTGTGGACTGGAATTTTTCTTTGAACAAATGAGAGAAACTTTTCCTCGTTTATGTAAAGTAATGGCATATTTAAATTTCCTATGGTCATTTACTTCAAGAGTAGTTTGGTTTGGTTTTTTATATTTACTCCAACTGCAGTAGTAACAAGTTTATAATGATTGTTTAAACAACCACTAGTTAAAACAAGCTGACTTCCACTGTGGTAAAAGGCACTTGAGGCTGACATTTCAAGGAGCACTCACTGCACAGGACAAAGAACTGACTGCAGTTATATACCAGGACTGCGCTAGCTTTTTATAAAGCCATTGGTAGTGCTTCGGAATTCTTACTCCTAAATGTATTTAGTCAGAAACGTGATGTGATCCATTACACAAAATTTTGCACGCACCTAGCTCCTTGAGGAAAAGAAAAGAAACTAAATGGTACAGAAACTTGAACTATTGCCTGTCCAAGCCTACTGCTGTGAGTTGCACTCCAGTTTAAAACTCTCCCCTTATACACTGCTGCGTGCTTATGTCCTTCATCGTGTGAGGATGTGGCTGGAAGTGTGAGGTACCACCATGTCACTGTTCATCTGATCCTAACTAGTTTAGTAGCTGAAGGCGGGTGGCTTTGCTTCAATGCTGTACGTTATGGAATTCATCCTGTGGTATCCAAACCCAGTACTGAGCTGTACTGAGTCAGGCAGCGTACAGTCCTAGGTAACCTACCAGCAACATGCCAAAAGCAGTGCTATTAAAAGTAGAAATGCTGTAGAACATGTAATTAAAAAGAACAGTATTGTTTTAACTGGAACCTTATTTTATAGATACACTGTACATTCTTACTGCATTTTTTAAATGCTCTATATGTAGGTTTTGAGTCAGTAAGTCAGTTTTATTCTGGAACTTCAGAACTGCTGCTTTGAAGTTGTCAGAGATGAAACTGGCTTTTGGTATCTAGAGAAGCATAACACGCTGCCTATGATCTCAAACTGCAAGAAAATACTACCAAAAGTGAGACTAAGTTGTTGATGTCTCATTTTTTTTTTTTTTTATAAGCAAGTCACATAATGGAATGGTCAAAGGAAATAAAGCCTCACCATGGTGAGGTGAAAGCAAGCAAACCAAAAAAAACTCCACAACTGGAAGCCACATCTCTATGTAACTTAATGAATTCTCTCTAGAGGTTGGAGTTTAAGGATGTTTTTCATTTTAAAACTTTCTATATGTACACTTGAACATTCGAGAACTAGCAGGGGAATTTTCTCAGTTAGTAGAGTAGCTCAGTGGGAACAGTAACAGATCATCAGGAACATACAGTGTTCACCCAAGCACTGTGAAGCAGCTTAAGCAGGAAGCAGCATATAAAGCTAACACTGAAATTACTGTGCTACCAAAAGAACAGAAGGTGGCAAACGTGACACTGTTGGTTTCTTCGTTTTGTGGTTTTTTTGTTTTGTTTTTTTAAACTGATAAATGGACAGAGTAATTGGTAGACATTTCAAAAATTTAGATATGTCATCCTACGTGGGTAGGATGATGTCACCTGATCCATCCTAGTTTTCCTATCTCACTGAATACGGAAGCAAGTTAATCTGGCTGATGGCACGAGGCCGCTCCATAGCGGACCTTAAAATAAATGAATGGGGATAAAAGAGAAGATTCATTCATTAATTTAATAACAGGCTGAATGCTAGGGGAAGTAAAAGGCAAACCAAATAATTGGTTATTCTAATGAAGGGTAGCACAACAGTGAAATCCTACTGGCTTGTGTATACTCTGATAAAATGAGACCAGAAGTTACCTGACAACAGTTATTCGAGGAAATAAAAGTGAATGCTGACCAAAGAGCTGAAGTAATAGAAACAATCAGATGACAATGGCAGATGAAATTCACTTACCAAGTGAGAGGGACAGGAAACGTACCCAGACTTCACAGTCACAATATTGGCCTCTGAACCTGGTTTTTGGCACTGAGTAAGATAGCAGCCCGGTAGGTCATTTTGCAATAACAAAAGCTGATTTCTCGATCGTGGACAAAACAATGTTAGTAATTGTTAGGAAAAAGAACAGGAAACACCATGTAAAACCTGAGACAGACAGTGAGTGCTTCCTACATCTGAAATAAAATACGCTGGCCTGTTCCTGGAAGAAGTATAGCAGAACCAGGAGAGAGACACAGGAGGGCAGCAAGAGTGACTGAAGCAATGAAAAGGCTTTCGTGTGGGAGCAGATGGACCGCCTGGCCTAGAAAAGAGAGGGCAGTAGATACACGGATGTCTGTAAAATCGTGGTTGACCAAGGGAATGTGCCCAGAGAACAGCTGTTCACAGTTGCTTATAAAAGTTAAAATCAGGGAACATTAAGAGAAGTCACCAAGTGACAGGGTTTAGACAAAAAGAATGCAAGTGGTTTTGTAACAGTTTGTCTCCGCAAGTCATAGCATGTCATGATGTGCATGCCAGAAGTTTACGTAAGTTCAAAAAGGGGCCGTGTTAAATCTCTGAAAGAAAATGATCAAATTGCTATTAATGGCAAAATGCAGAGGCTTCCTGCATCAGAGGCTGCAGGTTGCTAGAAATAATACAGGAGAAATATTACTGTTAGCTTACTGTGTCCCACTTCTTCCTAATACCTGGTATTCAGCCACAACGCATGGGAGGGAAAATGCAGAGCTATTAATAAATACAGCCTTTAGTACGGGACCATAAGAGTTGAAATCAATTATTAGTAGCTGCACAGCTTGCCAGTTTGGTATGACACTGGTCTCCCATCCCCTGTTTGTTTAAACATAGTTGCATGACTTCAGCTACATCAGTCCAGACAGCAGGAAAGTAACCCTACCAGTTAAAGGTACAGTAACACATGGGGTTTTCCCTTTGATGCAGTTCTGCTTGAATAACTGCAGCTGCAGAAGCAACATAGATGATACAAGTACTACTGGATGAGTCACAAAAGAATTGCTGCCTGTAACTAGGACAGCTACATCTAGAACAAAGAATGGTTCTAGGTACAACTTCTGTGTATAGGCACAAAGGACAAGGTATAAAATGCAATCAAGAAAACCCACAGATGACAAAAGAGTTTGAGCCAATGAAAGACCCACTCAGTGGAGTTACCTTTTAAAGATCATATCTCATAGATTGTTTTTCCAGGGATTAAGCTTTTGTCATCAGAAAATGAGTTCCTGGGGACCAGCCTATTGTCATCACTGGTCCAGTGCTGTCCAGGCTTTCAGTGGCCTGTGGTAAGGCCCATCTAGATGCCCCTAAGTTTGTATCACTATTTGCACTTGTATATGCAGTGAAAAACATTCTGAGAATCCTGGAGCAGAAATGCTACATCTTGAGTATACAAGACTTCAAACAGACTGTTTTGCTAGCTGCATCCAAATGGCAAAATTATACCAAAGTAAATAGGTCAGTTCACAGGAGGAGTGTTGCAGATTAGAACAGAAAATTAAATTTAAAAGAAGTAAAAACAAAATACTTACTTCTGTAACAGAGCTGTAGGTGACCTTTAAAAGTATTGGATTTAGTACAAGTGAACGTTCGTGTTTACTCAGACCTCCCTCTTCCCCTTTGAATCTGTTTAATGAGGTAGAAAATTTCAGCCTTTCTTCCTGTAAAGGTAAAGTCATTTTAATTGACAAAGTACCATTTTAAACCTTGTAGGCATGCCAGTCACAGAAGCAGACGAGAAACTTCTTTTTCTTAAGGGCCCTTTACAGATAATGAAGAACCTCAACATTTACCTCAGTACACAAAGCAAAAAGGGCAAAAAAAAAAAGGGGGGGGGNTACTTGTTTTCTTAATCATCTCACTTTGACTTTTTACATGCAGATTTGAATACCTCTTTAATTTCGATAACACTTTTGAGATTCACGATGACATTGAAGTGCTGAAGAGAATGGGAATGTCCTTTGGGCTTGAGGCAGGCAAATGCTCAGCTGAAGACCTAAGAACTGCGAAATCACTGGTGCCAAAAGCTTTAGAAGGGTACATCACAGGTAAGTTAAGTGTCACTTGTAAGTATTGCTCCTTATCAAAGCCATAACGTTTGCTAACTGAAGCAAATTTAATGACATTAACCTACGTGGGTATGTGACATTTGAAATTACATGAAAGCCAGTAGGGCTGTATATAAAACAGTTGTGTTACAACTAATTTTGAAAGGTTTATCATAGCTGTCCTGTAGACTTAATTCATAAACATCAACAAATTTCCAAGTGAGCTGCCTTATGAAGAAATTTCTTAAGTAACTGAAGTGACACTGAGAACAGCTTTTCCATGGGTTAGTATTCATTTTGAGTAACTGGATGTGTGGAAGAACAAAGTGGAAGAAGGGAGCTCTTCCCAAACAAGAAAGGAAAAAGGGGAAAGAAGGACAAAGGGGAAAGCAGCATCTCAAATTGATTCAGTATAATCTGTACATGACCCAGCTGCATTCGCGCTTTGCTGAGGTAGGTGAGCTCTGCTAAGAATTATGCCTACCTCTGTCCGTGTAGGATGTGCTCAGCGTCATGTGTACTCTCAAACACATGGACTGCAGGTTCTCTGGTTCTGTTATCTTGGCCAGTCATTTCTGTACTCCCACTTACTGTGGAAAACGATGATACTCAGGTAAAACGTGGCCAGCACGTGCCATCTAATAACTAAGAATCTGTAAGTGAAGCAAGAGAGTCCAGAGAGGGTGTCTCACGCAGAGGCTTTTACCTCCATTAGTAATGCTGCTTAAACCAGCCACACCTTAAACTGACTGAAACAGAGATCTTCAGCGTGGTATCCTTGGACCTGAGGTGGTTAAATTCACAATCACCTCCTTTAGTTGTCAGACTGCACTCTTCTTGCTGGACCCAAAGTTTAAATTTAGCTCAACATTTTCTTAATGTTTCTGGAGGAACTCTGTAAAGGAAGTGTTACTTGATGAATTACTGTTTACAGACCATTTTTGAGGAAAGGGCTGAAACAAAGCTGTTGTCCTGACTTCTCTGCTAACTGGGATTTGGTCTCGTTTCAACGACAGTAAGACAAAACTCTTTCACAAAGGGAGATTAAAAGTTTCAAACATATGCCTTAACATCTTTCCTAACTTAACTGGGTCGGTCCTTTCTGTTGGCAACATTTAATCTTAATGTCAGGATCTTTTAAACACAGGCTTTGTATTAAAATAGGTTTGTAATTTAAAAACTGACTGAAATTAAGTAACCAGAAAGCTAAACATACATCTTCGGATTCTGGATCTTAGTGAATTATGAATTTGTTGTTCCTTGCAAGTTGATTCAACTAAGAATTATTTATCACAGAAATTACCCATGTCAAAACAGAGGAAAGGAGCAGAACCACATCTTTTAATACTGCTAAAGTCTTCCGAGTTTAATTGACCCCATATACTGAAGAGCAAAATAAAATTTTCTATTTAATTTTAATCATACATTAATGTATATTCAGATAGTAGGGTTTCTTTAAATTTGAAAGAAATGTTCATCATGCTCCTTACTGTACAAAACCAGCTTTTAAAGATTAAACAAAAGAACTACGTCTAAATGAGTGATTAGTAGGTCATATTAGTTTGTTTAGAAAAAAATGTCAGCCATACCAATGTACTGCTGGTGTGCGTTTTTTTTACTGAAAGCATAAAGGCAAAGAGCCACGGTGTTCCCGTGCAAGGAAGGAACAAGACATACTCTGTTCCAAAGAAACTACCAAAAACAGATTCTAAGATTGCATATTCTTTAGGCATGTTGCAATTAGGTTGTTTCCCTAGTAGCAGAGCAGCATCCAGAAACCTATCTAGAATTTTAATAAGAAATGTATTGATCTGTGGTTTCACTTAGAATTCATTGAGGCAGGTTATGTACTCTTTAGGCATGGGCTACATTCAGCTGTTTCAGCCTCTGAAAGAATGAGTTGAGAAGCGTTGTTATTACAATACGCACATTCATTGATTTCTTCAATCTGTTGCTTGCAACTTAATTACACAACACAAATCTACAGTTAATGGTACAGGTTGCATAATAGATGTTTCTAATGTTGCTGGCAAATAAGGGAAAGATTTAAGTTTTGCACAATACTTGAAGAAACAGCACTTTCCTGGTTCCGTATCTCAGCTAGGTGTAACTTGCCATTTTAACCCTGGCAGTCATCAGGCATTGTTTCTTCCACTGCTGGAGCAGTGAAACACGAGGGTAAGTACTGCTTCCTGGAGCTCATGGTTTGCTTTCAAAGCTCTCGTGGTGGCACATCTAAGTACACAGGCTGCAGCTACAGTCACTGTCTCTTATTTATTCCCTGTGTAAGTTTTTTACAGTGAAGATTCAGGTTTTCCTACAGTAGCTGACCACATGAACTAAACTGCTGCTGAAAGCAGTCCTGTTCTAATACACCTGAGGAGGCAAGTTGTTTCCTGGAGAATCTTAGTTTTACCTCAGTCAGTCTGGTTGTCTTTTTTTTTGTTCCAGTTAATTAGTGACTTCCAAACAATAATTAGCAGTATAAACATATTGGCAATAATTTGTATTGTAGTGCTTGCTAATAGGACTGTAGAAGCAATTGGAAAAACAAAGTTCAACCAGTTCAATGAAATAAATGTAAAATTGACAGCAAAAGTTGGCCCATCTGAGCTTAAAAACAAACAGTAGGAACTTCTTACATTCTAGTTGCATTAAACATGCAGGTAACTTGCTAGGAGCTGCTGAACAGATACCATGTACATCAGAATCTTAGTGCATTTTCTTTACAGAAGAATTATATATTTTAGCCATTTTTTAAGTGCCTTAACTAGCTAAAAAGTCATGTTTTCTATATTTTTCCATTGGTTTCATGTTGTTTTTACTGAAAAATCTTTTTTTAATTTGTATTTTAAGAACTATGTCGGCATGATCCTCAAGCCATAAAAACGAGGAGAAGCTAAGGCACATTAACACCACGCAGAAAGATGATCCATACACGTTAAGCTGTGTTTATAACACATTTTTCTGTTGCTTGACTCTTTGCCAATGATGCACACTTCTAAAGCTGACGTGGCTGGACTTTTATTCCTTCCCACAAAAGGTCCCAAAGAAGGGGATTCAGCAGTTTAAGCATCACTTACTTATTGTGTAAATTAACACGGAAGTGTTGCCTTAGCTAAGCAGGTAATCCAGGAAAAGTGATGGACAGGACAGAATGCACGACACCCACTCGCTAGCTGCTTACTGTGGAAAGAGAAATGTTATTTTTAACTCAACGCTTTCACCAGCTTAAGATGGCAGCCCAGGGCCTCAATCCTGAAAGGTTCTTATTTGGCAGAGGAATTTCTGACTATCAGCATGCAGAACTAGATTTCCAAGGGCTTAGACCAGAACAGTGATGGATAGACAGAAACATGTCACTGACTGAGATAAGGACAAACTCTGGTAGAACCATATCCACAGCACCACCCGGTGCCTTTTAAGCCACACACACACTACAGGCAAACCCAAGTTCTGCCTTTATCAGTGGAGTCCTCACCCCTAGAAATGAGACTACGGATGAAAAAAGCAGGAAATAAAAATTCTGACACGTTAAGAGTTGTGGTAATAGCATCCCACTTGCTTTCCACTAAGGCAGCAGACAGAAAGTGGTGCAATTTAGGTCCTCTATATTAAAGCACTTCTTTATTCTCCCCTGCATGAAGTGCTTTGCTGTCTGCATGCACAACAAGCCTGGGCCAGAAAACAGGCTGGAGATGGAATGAGAGATGAGAATACTGGCTGAAGGAATAAGCTTGTTCAGCTCCCAGTAATAATCCTCTGCAGCACTATTGACTTTCGCATTAACTACCAAAGGCTGGTGAAGGTATTCCTTCAGGGCCTCCTCGTGTAAAGTACCCGTTTCTTCAAAGTATATCTCCTGCAAGTACACACCTAGTTCAAAATAAGGATGCCACTCTTGAATTAAACTGTACCATCTTGGCTAGACTCTTCAAACTGATCTCCCTGGTCCATACATGCTCTGCTAGATGTAGCGAGACTGCTGGTGACAGGCAGACTTGGATTTTGGCAGTCCCTTCCAGACAGGGAATGGCTTCTTACGCTTCCCACCTTTCACAAACTACTTCCTTTCCATGGCACCTCAGAGCCCAACTGGAAATCAGCATTTAGGAACATGAGGCAATCAAAGTGCATGGCAAGGGTGTCTGTCCATGAAATTTCTTTCTGCCATGTGTGTCACATCCATACTTTCCTCCACCCTGCTCTTCAAAAAGAGAAGCTAGCAATTATCCCAAAATGTTAATTAAACACAAGATAACTAGCAGGGACTTGTTACTCTTCTGGAATATTAAGCATGTAGATGCAGGTACACCCTCTAAAAGGCCAGGAAACAACTCTGTGATCCTTCTCTAATCCAAGTTGTTAATCCAAATACAATGTTGTCATTCCAAATGGTTTGGCCGCCTCCCGCAAACACAGGAGGAGACGGTCAGAACATGTTCTTTGTAAAACTAAACCCGCATTTAGGGCAATGTTAATGAAAATCATCCAGCTGTGTCCGTAATCAACCATTCTCATCTAATTCAGGCCTTGCAGATCACCCTAATGCTGCCATTTAGAAGCTTCTGTCTCGTCCCAAAGACCCTCTCAGGTCCGTAGCTCTGCAGTGCCGCTTCACCTCACTGCTACAGCTCTGCACAGCACAACGGGAGGGAGCCTGGGGATCCCAAAGGATGGTGAGCCACTGTATGCGGCTGCAGAGGGAAAGGACAACCTGCTTAAAACAGGCCCTCTGCCTAGCAGGGCACTGCCAAATCTCAAGACCAAAGCATAACAAAAACAAACAAAAAGACAAATGAGAAAGCGTATGTAACAGATCATTATTCCTCTTACCTGCTATTATAAAGCAGTTCTCGATAACAGTGTCTTGGTGGCCTCCGCCACAGCTCCATTCATACCTTCCCCAGACCCAGCAGCAAAAATAAAATCTTTAACTGTAGTTTCCATAAAGGATTCCAACCCTGAATTTCAGATACCTCTTACTGCACACAGCTACGAGCGGGAGTCATCTGCAGCATGTACTCTCTTCAGGAGGAAGCGTTTCATACAAGTCACCTCAATTGTGAGTGTGAGGGATTGGCAAGGCTTGAGTGCATCTACAAACGCCAGGGAATAGCTGTCCATCTATCTATCTTTCATTTTCATTAAACAGGACACACCTACAGTGTAAGATCAACCCAAGCTTCTCTTCTAAACTAGACGAGAATCCCAGCTGCAAACAGAACACACAAGTATAATGCTGTAAAAGGAAGAAAAAAAATCTAAGTAGCTATAATGAATACAGCTGTGCTTTTTTCTAGATATGTCTGCAGGAATTTCATGGATGAACCAAGGATTACTTTCAAATTCAGCGCAAGCAGTTTCACATTTAGAGGTAGCAGGAGGCACTTCTAATTCAAAATCAAGGTAAATAAAAACATCTTTTATTCAAGGCTAGGGATAGATGCTTACGGGACTTTCAGTAACCTCACTGGTTCATACCATTTACATGCAGGAAACAAGATTGTTTTTCTATTAAGATTGATTTTTCTATTGTGGAAAAGTCTTCCTTGCTGATTATATTTGAAAGTTTAAATCAGCATTTTGAACATGCTAGTTATTTTATAGCAATTATTTCAGAAGAGTAGAGCACTTCCAAGCCCTTATAAAAACATTTGGTGTCTAAATACACAATTGATTAAATTCAACTACAATGGAGCAAGTTTAATCCACACAGTCTGATCAGAAATTTAAGGTTTTTTTTTTTTTTTTAAAAGGCCAAAAAAACCCACGTCAACAATCACTCTGCTTGGAAGTTGCCTGCATCTTAAAAAAGAGGAGAGGGAGTTATTCTGGAACATGTTGTTTATGGCATTCAGGAGCTTTATTTCATTCTGCATACATTTCTGTGTACTGACAGAACTGCTGCAGATTTATTCTTCTTCAAGCTTTCCTCAGGTTGAGCAATTCTGCTAGTCAGGGAGAAAAAACAACCAATAATCTTCTTTTATGCTACTTCCTAATATTTTAGCAATTTTTGTAACTGTTAGCTTTGGTTAATGTAAAGCTTTTGGGTGTTTCTTTCTTGATATTTCTTTCCCTAAAGGAAAAGCAGAGGCCAAAAATCTTAACACTTTACGAGAAATCCTCTAAACTTTAACATTTCTGTTGTTTTGATAGTGAGACTCCAGGGTTGTGTTTGGATACTGAAGTGGCTTTAGCAACGGGGCAGTTTCTTGCCCCTAGCAGTCAGCAGTCCAGTAGTGCAACATCCCGCTACTCTGAATCTCGGGGAGAAACGCCATGCTCATTCAATGATGAAGATGAAGAGGATGAAGAGGATGAAGATTCTTCCTCCCCAGAATAAAGACAGTAGAAAATGGAATACACAAAATGCTGCTCAGATACATTCTTAATGGGAGCTCCTGTTTGGATTTTACTTAACTTTCTTGCCTTGGTTTGCACTGTGTCCAGTGAAGCAGAACGGAAGCTTCTAAACAAATTAATCCAAAGCTGAAATTGAGAACTTTTTGTACCTGAACAGAGTGACATGCAGACACAGAGCAGTGCTTTTTGTATCAGCTACAACCAAGGAAAAGAACCAAGTCCCTGGAGATTTGGCAACGTAAACATCAAGTTCATATTTTCCATTTTGGGACATAATGTCTCAAGCCTGTCTTCACCTTTACCACATGGAGAAGGAAATACTGATTTTGCATTGTCTTTTGGATGTTCTACCTAAAAAAAAAAAAAGAGGGAAAGAGGGAGCGCACAAATGCGCTAACATAGCTATTTATCTTGTCTGAGAATTGCTGTAGGGAAAGGGAGCTGCTAGAATATTTGCTTTTTTTCTGTTCAACTTGCTGTATAGAAGATTCTTAAAGTAATATAAATCGCAGGTTATTAAATGAATCCTGAAATAGCTTAAATCCATTTTAGATATTCTGACAGTCACATTAATACGTCTCTTTTGAAAGGTTCATACGTTCCTTTATACTGCAGACCTAATTTATTATTAGTGACTATTCTTAGCCGTCAGTAAGCAGTCAGCATAAAAACAGCAGTATTCTCTGCACCAGCTTTTTTCAAGGAAAAAACTGGGAAAAAGTTATTTGTAGATTATAGCATATCCCATACAGTTTCTCCTTTACTGTTCAATGTTTATAATCCATTTGACTTTATAGCATATATGTTAAAAAAAAAAAAAAAGCAAAAAAATTAAAGGCCTCTATGTTGAGGATCTCAGGCAGTATGTTTTCAAGGCAGTATTTTCAAATTCAGGGCAGGTAATGGGACATTGAGATTTTTAGGAAAAAAATAAATTTTGACAATATGCAATTTCATGTTTTGCATTCTAGTCATCTTGGATTAGGATAGACTGATGTGCTCGTAGTTAACTCCTGCTGCACACACCTAGAGGCGCCTTTGGAAGATATTAATATTGATCAACCTAAAGTAATTTGTGGCTGAAGTCACGCAACATGAATTCCATTTGAGCCGTTAAATTAGACTACACCAGCAGGCTCCATGTTCTGTGTTTAACATCACATCCACTCAGACCTTTTTTAAAAACCTTGCGTAACAGCAAAGCACACTGTAGCTGTACAGTCCTCACGGTGTTCTAACAGCCAGGATTTTAACTTGTCTCAAAGTTGTCTATTTTTAACTAGGTAAAGCCAGATAAAAATAGTGCTACTTTTTAGTTTTATACTGGATGTAAGTAGCTGACTTTTTTCTAGGTAGCAGTATAGCAGCTGTCAGATCTCAGTGGCACTGTCTGTCCTTAAGTTAGAAATCAGGCAGTTCCCAGTACCGTATTTGCTTGAGCAGTGGCAGCAGCTGTACCCACTGACTGCTGCGCCCACGACACGAGCACAGCGTGGCCCGTGTCCACCTTGTCTTTTACAGACACATCTGCACACAAGCCAATGTGACCCCAAAGCACTGAGCCTGAGGTAGGAAGATGAACTCAGGCTTCAGCTCACAGCTGGCTGCTGTACAGCTGTTAGCACGTGGCCAGCTCCACAGAGGACAGGTAACTGTGGGGAGCATACAAGTACACCTGCATGTCTGCATCAAAAATCATCCACAAGGAATCTTTTCAAGGATAGTTCAGACTCCTGCATGTAAGGTACAGTTAGGGCAGTGCTGTTACTAAGGCACAGCTCTTCCCTGAGAGGGCAGAGCAGTCTGGCTTACACAAGTGATTTGCAAATGCGCAGATGAAAAATAGAAAAAATCGCAGATGCCTACCCTGTTATTCACCTCCAGGCAAGACTGTTACAGGCTGTCCTATGCACATGGCTCACAGGCAACAGCAGAGTGAGGGATTTACACCACCTCACTTAACCAAATCCGTAACGCTACCTCTGTATGAAGAAAAGCTTTACAAACAAAATGATAATGTCACTGAGAGGCAATGTGCTTGGCTAAAACATGAACTAAGAGGAGGAAGACAAGGTGACAGATACAACAGGCATATCGTTAGGGAATTACCAGCTATGTGAATAACATTTCATTTAAACAGGCAATTGCTTTTACTCTTAAAAATAGATCGTTGGAGTTTTTTTTTGAAAACTGTCCTGTCAGCTTTCGTTGGAAAGGGCAGATCAGAGATACACGCAGGACATCCTAAGGCACTTTAAAAAGAAGGGAGCATTTTCTAACCTAATTATCCCCCACCCCTCAGTACATCACAGGCAACTCTAGCCGTACTCTTTCTTCACATTTCCCACTCAAGATCTGCATAAAAAGAAAAACCACCAAAACACTAAACAACTGCTGAAGAGAAGGCACTTTGAACTACGAGATTCTGGCAAAAAATAAGGCTCCTTGCCCAGAAACAGAATGCATTTTATTAGCAGTCGGTGTGCTTCCTGCTTTGCAGGAGGAAGATCTTCAGTGACCATCTTCCTCCCGTTGATGTCTGTGTTCTTCAGCACAGCAGACTGCACAGCTACTTGCTTTCTAGCAAACTCAAAGCTATCAACTTTTTTTTTTTTGTATTTTTTTAAATCTAGGAACACGTAGCATTTAGACGGTTGAATCAAGACCTGGAAAGTTATTTTTCTCAACTAGTTGAATACAAAGGACAAAACAAGTTAGAACACTTAGAGAGACTTCAAAGGGAAATTCTTTCCTTAGGAGTCTTTGTGCCAAGTTGCACTTGAGGCTGAAGTTCAACAAACGCCCTGTGCTCTTGTGGTTACACCAGCGTCTGGGAACCAGGAGAGTTCTGGGCCTTGTCCAACTACAGCCACTCGGTCTTTCTTGTTGATCTTAAATCGACATATTTAAAAGGAAAAGAAAAGGTAAATGCAGGACCTCACTAAATGCAGATGTTGTGTCTGCATTAAGCTCTGAGCAATTAACGAGCAACGAGGGGATTAACAACATTAGCCAGGCACCCTGCTCCCGCTGGGCTGGTGGCAGCAGCGCTCAGTGACTTCAACATGCAGGCCTGTCCTCTGAAACCAGCAGTGGAGATTTTCCAGAATAAAATGGCCATTCCAGAACAAGTTTTCCCATTTTCTCTTCAGTTACCATCACGTTCTGCTGGCATGTGCTGGGTATTCACGGACACAAAACCAGGTGCACGTGGCACTAGGCGGTAACCCCTATGGTACACGGAATGCCAGCAGAAGGACTCGTGCTGAACGACTGACTCAGCCTGACGTGGCACGATGCAAACAGGCCCAAGAACCAAATTTTAGTCATATGTTAAAAGCAAAAAAACACAAATAAGTTTATATATAAAATGATGCCCAAATTTAGAATCCAACAGTTTTAAGTTAGTAAATGCCAAGTGCTCTTTCTTCTGACTACACCCACCATTTTAATGAAAAGTATGGCTGAAACTTCATCACATTTGAAACTAAACACTAAGCAATATTCATTTTTTTAATTAACTGCATCTTTTCAGCTGCAAATTATCCAGGCACTTTATAGAGAAGACTTGTCTTGTAACGAGTTAAAGACGCCTGGGTTTTGGATTCATTTAACAACAAAGCTCTCGCATTTGATAAACAAACCAGTTCTCTCCTGACTGACCCACCTCATTTGCATTTTCATTAACCTAATTTTCATTGCAAGAGCATGTCAGCTTCAGGAACATAAGCATTTTAATTAACCAGATATAATGAAGCTGGGAAGAGACTACATGAACTTTTTATATTTTTCAATTTAAAAGATTCTAGTCATAGTCATACTCTGAGGCAACATCCTTCTGCCAAGTACAAGCTTAATTCATTTTAAAGAAAGAAATTTTCTGCCAGAAGTTGTTCACAGAAATCCCGATGCCCTGACAGTTCTTGAAACTCTCGTTCCTTAGACTTCTCAGTCCGAGTTCTCAGATCAGATTCTCTCTCCTGCTTCCCTCACAGAATTTACATGGGTAGGGGTTCAAAGAGGCTGCTCACAGCTGTTCTCTGGACCCAGGTGTTTTGCCAGAAAAAGCCCACAACCAGCGCTGCTCCCAGCTGCTCGCTCTCTCTGCTGTTTCTGTCCTGTCAGGTCAGTAGCGCTGCTCACAGAAGCATTTCTGAGCTCATTCCATCAATTCACCAAGCAAAAACCCGTGGATCCCAAAGCCAGCAGGCACTGACAGTTCCTACCCTGTCTGGCCTACTCCAAAGATCTGCCAAAACAAATGTTTCTTTCCTACTTAGATCTTTTTGACCGTATCCAGCAATTTAGGATATCCAGCTAAGTTGCAGACCAAAAACCCCTGCTCAAATTGGAGCAGAAGAAACATCTTGCCTCCAGTAAGCAGCACTCCATCTTCAGGGTTCTTTAAATGCCGTTTTAAAATGCTTAATAACCCTCTCCAGGCTTGAGCACTTCAGACAGACAAGAGCACTGGCTGGTAGGAAAGAGCTGTGTAACATTTAAATCCAGCTGTAGATTTAAACTAAACGCACCTATGTGGAATTTAGGCAACTTTTCCAAGAGAATATGTGGCTTTTTATCACTGCCCATCCTGTTATCCCGGCTGAGCGAAACAAACACTCTGGCACTGTCTGGGAGAAAAACACCACACATCCTTAGCCCGTACCACTGAAGTTTAAAGAGAACACTTGGTTTATATTGTCTTTTTTGCCCTTTTTAATTAAGTTTTGTCACTACATCAGTTCTTCTGCAGAACTTGGGTTTGATTCAGATCCCTTACACACCACCCACAGTTATTCTGAACAGCCACAAAATAAAAGCGTTACCCAGAAAAGAGAAAGCTCACAAAGTCAGTCTCCATTTTTCAGTGGGTTTGTTAAATCTCCAATGTAACTTTAATAATCAATAGATTTGGTTGCAGTAATGCAGGGATTAATTGGATCTCCCAGAATTTCCCTGGTAAACCATGAGCTGAGCCAAAATCCATCACCCAAGCTTCCAGTACTGCCCCTTGTCTCTAAAGCCAGACGGCAGCCATGAAAAATACTTCGGGTAGAGAAGTTTTGATCATGATATGCAAAATCGATGGCGCCGTATCTCACAAGGAGCTACTGCGAAAAAATGAGCCCTACCCCACGAACCCGGCCACGCACCGCCCAGGTCCCCCCGGCGCTGCCTGCCGCGGGCACACCGTGTGCGGGAGAGCCCCGCGCTGCTGGCGCCGCAGGCAGCAGAGCTCTGCCAGGCGCTGCCCTGCCACGGGGCCATGGGCAGGGCCCTGCACCGTGCTGCCGGAGCAGCGCTTCTTAACTGCTGCTGTATTGCACATGGAAGCGGGTAGTAGAGACACTTTCTTTTTCTGTTTAAAATGCAGAAACCACTTAAATGAAACCCTTTTAAATGAAATACATGAAGACTTTTTTAGGAACAAAGCCAGTCATGGGCTAAGACGTTTTTATGACTTTTTAACGCTGAACTTAAGGAGAGTTCATCACTGTTGGGGGTGGGGGCAGGAGCACTGAAATACAGTTCACAAGGATGCAAACTGCGTGGAATTTTAAGTTTCAATTATTTTTTCTTTAGTCTACTCCTCTTGCTGCCTCTCCCCTCCCCACCATGGGCACAGCATCACACAAACACGTTGGCAGGGCTTTTCCTCCCTTCCTTGTGCTGAACTCCTGTGTCTCTGGGAAAGCCCAAGTTGCTTCTCAGTCTTTAAAATAATTTGCTGTGGATTTTTGAGTTCTCCAAATACTTTTAAATTATAAACTAAAGTTCTATTTTTGCAGAAAGACTGCTATTAAGCTATCCTGAGTTTTTTCTTTTCCTGATCAAATAGTGTTACTTTCTACTACCACATTGTATGTGGCTCGGAGTAGTGTAAAAAGAACGCAGTGGTATTATATGTGCTTTAAACACTGAGAAAGATATAAAGAAAAATGCGTATACAAAGTTGTACTTTCCTAATAGGAACACTGGCATTAGCAAATAGTATATTTGAACCAATAGGAAATATTACTTTGTAGTAGCAAACACTTTGTAAATAAAAACTTGTTATTTTTTTAATGGAAATTTTATAGAAGAAGCTATTTCTGTATGCTCGGTTGATCCCATGTTTACTGAAAATGCTGCAGATGGGAATTGTATGTTGCAACACGGGGTGGGAGCAGTGGCTGACTGCAGTGACACGTAACGACGTGCTGGGGAGAAACAGCGTCCGGCCGCTCGCGCGTGGACAGCAAGGCCTGGCTGTAGAGAAACTGAATAAAGGAATGTCAAAGCAACAAGGTTGGGCTTGGTTTTTTAAGAAAATTAAGGGGAAAAAATGATAAAGGTTTATGTTGACAGTAAATAGTCATCATGCATTTAAAAAAAAAAAAAAAAAAACCTCCCTGCACGAGGGTTTGATCTCCAGGAACTACTGTATTGTTTGGCATTTGGAAAATAAACGTAAGCCTCTAGCAGTGGCAGACCTGGTCGGTAGTTCACCATCCTGAGAAGCTCCCTGTGGCGCTCCAGGGCACGATGCCAGACTTCTGAAGGTGTAGCATTTTGACAAAGCAACTCACAAAATATCTAGGAATATTCCTGTCCCTATCTTATCACAAAATGCATCCAGTCTATGTCTGATCGAAGGCCTTGGAAACATCTGCTTGATTGCCACGTCAGATGCGATGCCTGTTTCACGTGGGCCTTTCCATTCTGGTTTCCTAGAAGCGTTACGTTTTCCCACTTAACAGCCAGGCCTGCCAGCAAGGAACTCACAGTGTTATCCCAGCACGCTGCATTCAGCCCCGTGTGCTACCTTTGTGTCCCATGCTGAAGCATCTTTTTATCTGCAGACCCAAACATTGGCAGGCTCTGAACATACATCCTTCAGCCCCCCGCCGGGTTCTGGTAGCACAAACCCAAATGGCACAGGTCTGGGGAGCTGAAACACCATCCCTCTTCATCGCGTGTTGGTTATCCACCTCCATCAAATTAAAAAAATCCCTAAGTGCTTTCACAGTGCTTGTTTTTCCCCCATGCACAAAAACCCATCAGAGAGCGGTTTTAATCTCAAATCAGCATGAAGGTTAAAAGGCTATAGGAAAAGACTTGCAAAACTGCGAGTTCATTCCTGTGCAACAAATATGTACTGGCACAGCCCCCTTTCACCCAAACGCGCTGGCGTCTTTGGGAAGGCATTGTCATGAGCAGACCTAGCAGACCACAGCCAGCCCCAGGCAACCAGCTAAGAACTCGTTACATGGCTCCTGTGGGCCTGAAACACACCTGGAGAGATGAGGGAGCAGCGTCTCTGTCTCAGCAGTAGAGATGTCGCTTCCTCAAAGCAGAGTCTGGGGATCTGTTCGTCCTCCTGCGTCAGTGCTACGTCCGCTGCCACCAGAAGGATTCTGGGATGCTGAAGTAATGGTAAAGCTTGCTGGGATACATACGTCCCTCTAAAGATAACCTAAAGGACAAGGTTTGTTGTAAGCTACTCTATTTCTTTGCAGTTCTTTTTTTGCCTTGGGATCTCCCCCCAGGAACCCAACACAGAGATTGACAAAATGCTAAAGCACAAAAACTTCTTTTTCTTCTAAAACGTACTCAGCACAGTTCTCTCTGAGAATGAAGAGGTGCATTAAAGAGCCCTCCCTGAAGCTACAAATGGTTTTGGTTAGAATTTCTCTTGATTGCCCAGTAGGAGCACCACGCAAACTGAAGCTCTTTTGTATTTTTCTTCACCTTGTGTCTGCACACCTTACAAATAGAAGATTACTTAAGCAATGGTAAGTGTTGCAGCATCATTGCTCTCTATAAGGTGGTAAGGACAGAAAGATTAAGACAACAAATCTTTTCTGTGGTTACAAAAAACGGTCTTATTTAAAATTGTATTTTGCTGAATTACACACATTCTAGTAGAAAACAAGACCAAAATGTTCAGGGAAACCAGAAAACAAACAAACAAACAAACAAACCACACTTGTGCAAGTTTGTTATTCATTCAGCTTTGCCTCCACCCCAAGCGCAGGGCAGGAGAGCTCGGAACAATGCGTGTCTGTGGGGCTGCGGCCACGTGTGACTGCGTGGGTGGCTCCTGCCCGCGTGACGGCCCTGGGCTCTTGGGTCACCATTGATACCACGTTCCCATTCCATTGCTCCTACTGAAAATTATTTAACAGGCTCAAAACCCTGATGTCCCTGGGGCTAATTGCTCACGGACACCACTGCTCAAGGGGAACAAAGCTCAAGAAACCGCTCCTGTGGGCTGCACAGGGCCATCCGTATCCTTTGTCACACAGCCTGAGGTGGCTCCGCCACACCAAGAACACGCACAGGGCTGGGGGCTGCACTGCTGCTGTGAGCCCGCCTGTCACAGCCCACGCACGGTTTGGCTGCACGGCGGGGTGCCCTCACTCAGGGAGCACAGATCTGTAACCAAACACCATTTTTACTCAGTTACAGCTCCTTCCTGACCACAAGACTTCTACACCAAGGGCACCATCCTTGAACATCTGCCATTTTGCCTAATTAAGCTGCCTGCTCAAAGTTACAGTTCTGCTTATAACCTCCAGACGTACAGCTTGCCTACGACAAATACCCTTCCTGACCACGAGACTTCTGCAGTAAGAGCAACACCCTTGGGACAGGGCCACGAGGCCAAAACCCGTCAGTAGAAACCAGTGGAGTGTTCTTAGAAACCCGTGCCCAGACACACAGCGAGGGGGGGACACCTCCCCAGAGACCCTGCACAAGCGCAGGAGATTGAAACGCGTTCTGTGCAACGCAGCACCTCGTACTGGCAGAGACCCGTGAGCCTGCAGCAGGTGTGCCCGAGTGCCCCAGCAGCGGGAGGGAGAGCCAGGTGTGTGCGGTTGGAGCAGCTGCCCACCTGCAGCGAGCACAGCGTCTCCTCTGTGTGTATCAGGAGATTTTAAAATCAACAAAAAACCTTTCCAATCACAGTTAATTGAACATGTATTAAAAAAACAGTTTACTTCCACATTGTGTAAAAAGCAGGCTACAGTGTTATCGACAACAGCCGCTGGCACGAACAAGATAGCTGCAGTTTCAGTCAACGCTTGTGCTTCTGGCAAGCCACCACCGTGAGCTTTGGGCACACACTCGAGACAAACGGCGCAGGGCGGTGCCCGCTGTCCCGCGGGGCTCTGAGGGCCGCGGTGACGAGGCCGCCGCAGCCGGGTTCCACCCGCCCCCCACGGAGCAGAGCCGCGCTGCCCGCCGTGCGGGCGGTTTTCGCACCTCCTCCCGCACCGTACGAAGCCGAAATCCCCCGCGCCGCCGCCGCCGCCCACAGCTCCGTGCCTCAGCCCGCTCGGTGACGGGGCCCACACGCGCCCCTACCCCGCCCGTTACCTGCCTGTGCCCGAGGGCTGCGCTCCGCGCCGCTCCCGCCCCGCCGAGTGCCCCGACCCGCGCCCGCTGACGGATAACGGCCGCCGCGCGTGCCCGGCGGAGCACGCAGTGCGCGAGGCCGCGGCGCGCGCCGCAGTGGGGCCGGGACCGCTCCGGCCCCGCGGAGCGAAGCAAAGCAAAATCCGCCGTTCGTACAGAGCGCCTGCACGGCGAGAGGTGGCTGCAACATCAGCGCGTGCAACGAGAGCACCAGAGCAGTTACACGGGGAGAGCATTAACCAGAAGCGTGTGAAAGCCGCGCTGTAGGGCATTGATGAGGGGAATGGCTCGTTTAATCGGGTCCGGGGGACGGCTGCTCTCAGCAGGGAGCTGAAAGGGCACGGGGAGCAGCGGGGAGGCCGCAGCCATGGACTCCGGGCCAGCACAGCAGCCCATGGGGAGATCTGTCCTTATATATCACTGTCACCCTGACAGTGATCAACACCTTCACCCCACCGCAGGGCAATCAGGGGTCACTGAGTAAATGATCCAAACTGTACAAGCTGCTGCCAGTGAGACACCTCGGTATGAGAGGTGACCTAAGGCCCCTCCCTGTTGGCTGAGCCAACAGCAGAACTAAGCGCAGGGCTTCTACGGACGTTATTGCTGCAGAACCTCCTCACCTTTGGTGTTTTCTCATCCCCTCATCAGCACAACTACTGCCAAGCTGGAAACAACACCCCGGGCTTACAAATGTATTCATGTTCTAGCCGAGCTCCTACCTACGGCTTTCTTGCCTCTGGCAAGGCCACTGCAGGAAGGTGGGATGACAGGTCTGTGCTGTGGCTGTGGCAGCAGGCATGGAGCAGGCCACAGCCCTCAGCCTGAGCAACAGCCGAAGGGCAGAAACCTTTGGGGCAGAGATGCAGCCAGCTGCGCGTTACAGCCCCTGGCTTTGTGACTGTGTGTTCCCGAGACAACAGGGGTGGGACCTCCAACTTATTCAAATAGAGGGAATGTGTGATGGGTCTGATAAATGGGGTCATCACGCCCAAATCCCAGGAAATGAAGCAGTACTGGCCCATGAGGGTTTCCCATCAATAACGTGGAGTCCAAAGAACTCTCGCCACTCAGCAATGGGTCTCACTAATTCATTTGAGGGAAGACCTATTTGAAATCCTTGGAAAAAAGAATTCATCAATGGGATATGTTATGACAGATGTGCCCTTCAGCAGCCCGGCTGACCGAAGGGGTTAGTTTCAAGGCTACTGAAAAAACACAAGAAAAACATGCACATCGGCAAACTCAAAGGTGGTCTTGCACATCTCCAGAACTATTTTTCCCTCTCCCATTTACACATTTTGGTAACTCTTTAATAAGGCAAATTATTGCACAAAGTGAATACCTTTCTGTGCTACACCTATGAAATTAGCGCTATGAATTTACATAGTGCTTCAAAAGAGGGAAAACACGAGCACTGCGCTGTGCTCCACATGAGGATCTGTTCAGCAGTGGCTGCTCCCGCATGCAGAACTCCCAGTATCTCTGAGTTTATCTCCACTGACTTCCAAGAGTCATTACCAACCATCAGCAACTGTTCAGCCTCTGAAAGAGCCACTACAGACTCTTAACTGCACAATTTCACTGTGCTATGTTTGTACCCAAGAGCAGCTTGGTAAGCTGAAAATAGGGAACATCTTTTGCAATGCTGAATGAGCCTTGTGTCTGAGCTCCCTGCAGCCAAGGACAACGTGAAGTCTCTGATAAGCCAGGCAGGCAGCTCTGGATCAGCAGATAGCAGGAACACAGACTCAAAGGGCAAAGCCATCTCACGGTTCCAGAAGCCACTCATGTCCTAGGGAGATTTCAGAGAGCCTTCTTGTTATATTTTAAGTCGTGACTGCATTTCTGTTTGTCAGAGTGCATTTGCCAGTTGCACAGCTGAGTTTTTATATGCAAGTCAGCCTACAGCAGTTTCCAGTAATGGCATCTTATGCAATTTCTGACCTACTTTAACGCATTGAAGCTCTTGGAAACACGAGATCCACTGCAGCAGCTTTCTGCCTGACGGCTACACTGCAGCAGAAAGCAAGTCTTTAGACAAATACTAAAATATAGGTTCACTAAAATATAGGTGAATTTAAAAAATATAATAATTATTTTCAAGGTATTTGTCAAACCATTAGGAGCATCCAGATCAATCATCACACCTCTTATTTTCAACTGGAGACTGCACACATTATTTCAAAAAGATCAAAATCAGCAAGCTGTTGTATATACAGCTTGCTTGTTGTATATACCTCTTCTGTGCCCTTTCTCAACCTCTCTAGGCTGCGTTTCCTGAAACCACTGCTTAACCCCTCAAGTCTGCTGAGCTGCTGCTGCTACACTAGCCACCTCAAAAGAAGGCAGAGCCAGCCACTTGTGCACTTCAGAACAGATTAAAATGTAGAACCTTATACACCTGTGTACACATCTGTGGATTTGTTTTAAATTAACATTTAAACCTAACAGGCTGAAATTTACAACCACTCGTAAGAAGTATTTAAGTTAAGCAGTTTTGAAGATGAAGCAAGTTTGCAAAGAATCGTACAGAATTGCAGATGCTGTGCTTCCCTCTCCCCGTGCTTAAAAGGCAAAGGAAGCACGAGCCAGTGAGGCGGGCGAGTATTGTTCCTTACACTAAAATGTGTCCAAGCTCTGATGCATTATGATTTCTCTCATGCACAAGAACACTTGTTCCACGTGGTGCTAGGTAATAGCCATTAAAATATTTGAAGTGCTAAACAAGCGCATCAGCCCCATTTGTCATTAGGAGGGCAGTGACAGTTTCTGAAGTCAGAACGCACAGCCACAGCACGTTTATAGAGACCTTGTTAGCAATGATAACCACGACATGAGTGATCACTGTAGGGGCTCTCTTGTGTCAGAAAAGTGGAACTAGCATCAGCATGCTCACAAGTCGAAGTATTTGGGTAATAGAAGGCCATTTTTATTCCATACAACTGGAAAGGGAATTTAAAAATTATAATGCTCTCTACTGCGTAATATTCACAGCTACGTATTCTTTCAAAAACAAAATATACTTTTTAAAAAAATTAAAATACATTTATATTTTTCAGCCTTTTTAAGGGATTGTTGCCAAATCCAGATCAAACTCTTCTTAGCAATTTCAGTCAGTTAATGCAAAATGAAAATGAGGCACTACTTCCACTGCCACGTGTAATACTCACTGTTCAGTTGCATCACAAAAATATTTAAGTACATGCTAACAGACATAACTTTGCAAATTCCTTTTTTGGCTTCTTTAGGTTCTTGCCTGAGATTTAAAGAGACAAAGAGTCTTACTGTTAGTCACCAATTATTGCATCTATTTGATCCACACAGACTACAGTGACATGCAAGCTTCTGAGTAACCCTCATGTTGCACTGATTTTACTTCAAGAATTGCAGCCACCAGACTAACAGACTTCAAGCTGGAAGAACTCGAATTTTTGGCTTCACTTCTCTTTGGTTTTCTTCCACCTCCATTTAGACAAAGAAAAACCGTAGGAAGGATTGCACATCCCTACTCAGTCTGATCTTTTGTGTTAAAATGCTTCTTGTAACAAGACAATGACAGTTACTCTACGCAATTTACCTGGAGGGTATCTAAGACTACTGTAAAAATCAAGCCTCCATGATAGAATCTTGCCCTACAGCAACATAAACTTCATAGTCAGGCAACTTCTAAGGGTAAAGAAAAAGCTGCATTTTTGGTTTGCAGCCCAACACCTGATCAAGAGAGAGAGATCATCTTAACTAAGGCACAATCAATGCAAATAAACCCTTCAGCTAACACTGCCTCCTAATGATCTTCTCTGGAGCTCTCCCTTTATCTCTGTGTGTTCACGTGCGGGGCTTGGCAGCAGAGTGGCACTGAGGCATGGCAAAAGAGGGTAAATCAACTGAACTGGGTATTGGTAGATTTTCAGGGAAGTTTGAAACAGCACCTGCAACAACTGGCAATTTCATGATGTTTAGAAGTCCTTATTCCAGGCTTCAAGGCACTATAAGTTACCTAATAAGACAAATAAGTATTTATTAGTATAGAAGTTAATCATCCCAGGTTTCTGCTAACAAGTTAGTAAATTTAAATCTTTAAGTCCACAGAATGCTTACTGGAAATCTTACATGAAGAAAATAAGTAATGTTATTGTGCCCTAACAATCAATATACCTGTTCATAAATAACTGCTAATCATTTATTTTTTCAAATTCTGAAAAGACAAAAAAAAAGGAAATAGTTCAATTAATTAAATACTTTAACATTTACTCATTACCTACGTATATTTTACATGGTCGTTTTGATAACCAAACTCTTTCAAAGACCCATCCCTCCCGCAGCTGATGATGCCTATGTGAATAAATAAAAAATACACTTCTACAAAATCTAGGGAGAACAGGAGTTTATTGAATTCTACCTGTCTGAAAAGTGCTGGTGAAGAATTGCCATTTCATGCTTTGTCTAAATAAAGAAGTAGAAAGAGAAATTGTTGCAAGAATCAACTCATTTGAAAACTGAGCATTTCTCTAGAAATTCTTACCATTTCTAAGCAAACACAAATGTGATTTTTTATTTTCACATGAAGCTAGTACTTGTCATTTTCAGATGCAACCTCAACATGAAGTTCTGTTAGTATTAAAATACTTTCAGGCAGCATTAATACACAGAGGACCGATCAGTGATATCTTCAAGAACCCAGATAACCCAGCTCTAAAACTGCATGATTTAACACATTAGTAATTGAATATTTAAAAAAAAAAAAAACACATTTAATATTAATGCATGCTATCGTTACAGAAGTATCCATTGCATATTATGAGAAATATTTTTTTCTTTTGTAGACAACAACAAAAAAGCATGCTAAATGACATCAGTCACTATAAAATTATTTTTAGTGAGGTTCAGCGCACTGTTAAAGTCTCATCAAGAGTAGCTTCCTCCAAACATGCACCAGTGTGAGCTTGTACATGTGTTTAAAGAAATTTGCACTAAAGTTGTTTACACTGGCCTCAAACATTTTCAAAGCAGGGTATTGAGACAGGATCTTGAATTTTAGAAACAATTCATTGAATTTGTTTTTAAAAACAATATAAGAATTAGGCAAAAAGCATGTTAAGTAACAAATTTAGGCCAAGATATTACTAACAGAACATACAAGTATTTATACAAATGGTGTTTTGCTGTTTTGTAATACCAAGAATATATCAGGATGTGGATCATGTGCCCCAAAACAAAGACAAAACAAAACAAAACCAAAAAAAAAGAAAAAAAAAAAAAGAGGAATTTAATTATAAACCCCATGTCAACAGAACAGCACAAGTTATAACCCAATATCATGGGTCAACGTAGTTTGTTGTGAAGAGCAGTCACAAATAAGCCAGATTATTTGTAGCCATTTTAGCAAGAAGACTACTAAAAATTGTAAGTCAAATTGCAAGTAATCAACACTCCAGATCAACAGCCAGTTTCTATAATGCAGTTGTGACACAATTTTTTTTAAAAGACTGAGAGAAAATACATAGAAAATCCAAGAAGAAAGAGCAGAATAGAACATGTTATTAAAATGATGCAACAAAACAGCATATAAATTAAACAGGAATGTTTAATCAAGACACCCACTCTTTCCCCCCTCCCTCTCCCTCAAAACAGAGGTTCTTCAGGTTTTTTTTTTTAATTGGAAAAATGAAAGCCTATTCCCACAACAGCGAGGCTGTTTCTTTCAAGCAGCTCCATTATACAACTGTTCCCAGGACTCTAAGCCAATTTTATTTTATATTGATATATCTGAATTAGAAAGTTTTAAAATATTGTATAGATTTTATTTGTGCTCCACATATCGCAAGCAATTAACAACACAAAGATTAAATTCCTCAGCTAGAATACCAAACTCTATACCAAGTATTACATGTACACAATACTTGCACAGTGACAAGCACAAGAAAGTACTAGGTGAGCACTTACTTTCTGAAATCCACACCAACTCTTAAATCCATTTTACTTTTCCCACACCACCCAACCTACAGTTAAGGCATCTCCACGCAGGCATCCATCCACCCACCCGCTCCCATACGCACAAGTTATGTGGAGGTGTTTACTCTTTCAAAAGAATCACTATGTCAATCAGGTACCATTTATTAATTATCCCTATAACTGTGTCAGCATTGAGATATGACAGTTAAACCAGTGTTAAATCAATACAATATTTACATAGCACAGCACATTAAGCTTGAGACAATCACTTGGGGGATAAAACCACATTTTAGAACAGGACAAAGGTCACCATTATTAAGTGTTTGAAAACAGCTATTTACAGGTCCCTATGACATAACTATGGTCTGTACACTGTTCCAACGGGGCAGGCAGAAGCATGATAGGCTTTTATTTTGAGGGATTTTAAACATACGATTTGGAAGCATATTGTTATGCTACCCTGAATGCCATAAGCCACCTTAACATCCTCCAAGGTGGTCTCATATCCTAGAATGGCATGTCCAGCTGATACAAAACAGACAACACAATGTTTACTTTGTGGAGAACTTTTTTCCTGCTATTCAGTCATCTGAACTTTGAAGGCAATTCGTCCCAGAAACTTGTCACGATCATCTTCATTTTTTAAATTAGGTGAGCCCTGGATCTTACACTCAATTGCTATTTCTTCATTGGTACTGTTGGAGTTAATTGATAGTTGAACAGCCACTAGAGGCTGTAAATAGTGAGCCTAGTAAACAGAAAGATGGGGAAAGTATTTGAGACACTGGAGTAGGTGATCTGAATATAACAACACAAATAATTGATATTTAATCCATTAGAACAGTTCAGAAGAAGAGATCATTAGGAACCCAACCTTTCAAAGTGCAACCTGAGATGAGACTGTTTTTTCCAAGTTAGATGGATAATCACGCATATGTTCTTCATACTACTTTTTAACCAATACATTCAACTTAATTTGAGTCACCGTACTCAGTATAAAATGGCTGGGGAGAGGGGTGAGAATCAGCATTCTCATTAAACACTACAGATCATCTGAAGCAATGTACATTCTCTGAGGTCAGGCAGTTGGGTTCATTATACTGAGCAGCGAAAAGGAAATAAGTGCTCTGGACCACAGAACCGTAGGTACTAATACTTTTACATCACTTACCTTAGCATGACATTAATTCTATCCTCTTAACTCTTTTACAGAATAAAGAAATTCAACAATTCCACATAGATACAGTACATAAATTTTGTGGTATAGCCAAGAAACCAACCCAGTCTCCTGAGATTTGTTTAAATACTCAACCTCTTGCAGCTATCCTTGCTGCTTTCCTTTCCACAATATACTAACGTTATCAGAATTATCTCACATAAGCAACAAACCCTCAAGCAAACCCTAGCTCCTCCCACATGACAGGATGGACATGAAAGGACAATCAACCATAGACTCAAAAAGAGAATATCAGTTAATTTTAAAAAAAAGCTTTTTCTTAATCATCTAAACCAAATAAGGAATAGCCCTGTAGTTTTGCCTGGCATCACTGCTCTCCTTTCATAATCTCACCTTTCCATCAGTACAGCAGCAAGACAGGAATTTTATCAGGAAAGGTCTTCATCCCATCTTTGGTAGAAACTATTTCCTGACATATCAAGATCTCCAGATGCTGTATTTTGCATTTCTTAGAGAAGCCATGCTCTTTCGCTATTCTTTCACGCCAAGAAGGATTAGAGTACATTCTGACTCTGCCCACTGGGAGCAGAGACTGACAGTCTCTCAAATCTTCTATGTCTAAGAAAACTGATCTCTTACCAGTTAAGAACTCTAGCAACAAAACAGATGACCTAGAACTACACATAATAAACTGACAGCATATGTTGAAGAAAAACTCCTTCCTCATTAGGAAAAGTTAAGTGAAGATTAAAAAAGCTACACCAATTGCTGCAAGGAAGTGTAGAACACACTGGAAAAATAATAAATGAGTCATTTAGTACCAACATCACTTCAGGGAAATATCAAATAACTACTGTGATGTACTACAGGCCTAAAAGATTTAGGTTAGAAGAGTACTTTTCATCTGCAATGGTGAACTGTGAATATGTTTTTCAACTATGAGTAAATAACTTTGTCAACAGAGGCAATATGGTTTCATATTTGATAAAAAGTACAGATTATCTGTACATAGTTATCTCAAGCTGATTCAAGAAAAGAAAATAACTAAATTTAAGTTTGAAAAGAAACTGAAGTTTTAACCCTATGTATTCTATATCCATAAAATAGTTGTTTTGTTTTGAAAACTTAAGTGTTCAAGTAGATAAAATTTAAGTCAGAATAAAACAGGGATAAGGGGGACAAGTAAAGAAAAAAATTCTAAAATAAAAATATCTGTATGATCAGCTACATTGAAGTACTTCTTCATAAAACAGAGTGAACATAAAATATGACTGCAGTTGTAAAGACGTATAAGCAGCAATACCGTGCTGAATTATAAACTTAATATTCTGCACATAAACCCCATGGACTATTAGAAACTGTATGGTAATCAGAAGAACCAGTTTAGGTTTTTTGCATTCCCCTCCAGAATATACTAGTGACCAGAAAACAGCAAATACTGCTATTATACAGCCTGTTATTCAGTAGAACAGTGTCCACTTTATTTTCTTACATCTGTTAAAGCATACCTCTAATCTCTTTAAACAATATTCCTGATGACAACCTCATTAAAATTTTCAAACTTTGCAGTCCGTCTGTGCAGTATGATAACCATCACTAAGACATACTTACATGCAAGGTTTTCCCATAGTATGGAAAGTACATCAAGTCAATTGAGCCTCCTGGAGGAAAATAATTCATCTTAACTGTGTCATGTTCCTATGATTGGAGATAGCAACAAAATTAAAGGTTAATATCTACCTGGATAAAAATTAATACAAAATTAGAATTATAATCCAACGATAAAGTGCAAGACCCCTAAGGGGAGAAAAAGCTCTAAAGTATTAGAATAACTTCCAAAATAGATGAATTTTTGGCAAACAGCTACATGCTGCACACATCTGCTTACAGTAAAGTTTATTATCAGCAATATTTAAATTAGTAATCGAGTCAAGACAGTTTGCATTACAGTTTCCCTTACCAGTCAGAGAAAGTCAAATTGCAATGAATATAACAACAGAACCACCACATATATAAGCTAAAATCCCATGTATCCACAAGCAAGCCTGGATGTTTTGGTGAAGCAACAGCACACTCATATTTAAGACAAGATGGAAACCTCTCTTTAAACGCAAAATTCAAGACTCAAATTTGAAACAGTACAACCCGAACCCTTCACAATGGTGTTATGATTCATAGGTTGTTCAGCTAGCTTTGAGATACAGGCTACCTAAAAGGAAACTAAACTTTAAAATTATGATGTTACTAGAGTTTGTGCCATCAGCACCCAGAAGGAATAATACACATATGCATGCCGTATCACTAGACTTTTCCCTACAATTCCAAATCTAGTAGTAAAAAGAAGCTACCTACAAAGCTGCTGCACAATTTTTGATTAAGTAGTCACCCAATCTGTAAGATACACAATATTTTGTATATCTTACTCATATGATTGTGTTGTCCCAGACACATGCTGTCAGTTTAATGACCAACATCTCCATGCGTACAATACTCTCTGGGACTGCGTATCCTGGCAAGATAGCAAATAACTGCAGAACATTCCAGCAGCTAGGAAATGCCCAAATCTAATGTGACTTTCTCTAACAGCTGTTATTGCCATCATGCCACAAAACAGCCCCCAAATGGTAAATACATCTTCAGAACATCATTGCTTGTTCGGTGTAATTCACGAGTTCAAAGTGCATTAGCAACTTCCAGTTTTTCCTACATTACCATATGTAGCTGCTATTTTAAAAAGATGCACTACAAAGTTCAGAATACAACTGCAGTAACAGACCTTAGCAAAAAGGAATGTAAAGAAAGATCAAGAAACAATAGAGAATAAACCACTGCCCAAGAATACCACCTCCTCCTCCTCACAAAGAACAAAGCACATTCATTTAGGGTATGGCCGGACTCTTGTTCTCTTAAGTCTAAATGATCACAAACCCTCAGTATATATTTATTACATATTTTGGACTTTGAGTTAGCAAATTTAATTACTCAATAGGGTTCTGTTGCATTTCACCGTTAATCTCTATTTTAGTTACAGCTCATGCAGCTGAAAATACCCATTATTAAAATATATTTCTGAAATTATGGTTACAAAATCAGAATACAGAATAACATAAGAAAGATAAATAGGAGTGGAGCTTTCTCGAGCAGCTGAACACAACGCATGCAAGCAGCCATAAACACATATGCACACCATAAAATAGCAGGGAGGTTCTCGGACACACATCTGCCTTTCTTATGCAAATGTTGTGGTGGTTTTTTTTAAATTAATAATAATTAATCCCAATATCCCTATATAAAGTTATAAAAACTAAGCTAGCTGCACCTGCTGCAAAGCTTCAAGAACCAATCCACTACTGTCACTTTTTTTTTTTTGCTTACCATTGATAATTTCCACAAAGAGTTGCAGACAGTCAGCAAATCTAAAAGTCAGACCACTTAGTTGGACAGATAAAGGTAGACTTATACCTCACTCACAAGGGTTGTACGAGGACTGTCACTGAATAATTTTACAGATGTTAAAATAATGTACCAAGACCCAAGGAAAGAACTTGTGGAAGACTAATTTGTCACCATTTGAAGAAGAAATGGTATCATTGCACATATCCACTTAGACTCACTATGCAGATTAAAGCAAAATTTACTGCAAGAAGAGCAATATCCATTTGCAGAGCCTTTAAAATATCAGTTTTCTTTCACACATGAAAAAAGGTAAATCAGATGCTGAGTATGTTGACAATGGCAAGGAATGTAAACTCATTCACACAGCCATTCTTCATTCTTGTACATCAGAAAGACATACCTAAAACAAAGTCAAGATGATCTCTAAACAGCAGGAACGCAAGTAGTTTAGAATACTATTTGTCTTCTCTGCCATATAAAAAAAAACTGTGCAAAGCCACTGGTTTTCATTCAGTAGATATAGTTCTAACACGAAAGAATGCTGATGTTAGATGTTCCAACACACATGAAACTGCACACCTCCAGCCCAAAACTAAAGATTTAAAATGCTGATCTTCAAACTTCTTGAAAGCACGATCCTTTTTTAGCTTGTTTCCCTCTGTGGAGATCCGTAAGTATACTGCAGGTCAGTACCTCTGGGGTACAAGTGCAAAACCCAGCTGTAATTAGTGCCTAACACTGCAAACACTACATCCCACATCTACAGAAATCACAGTGCTGACAGCAGTCACTGGGTGGGGGCATGGAGGTGTGGGGAGCAACCCTGCCTGTGAAGCATGCTGATTTTGATGTCACAAATCTACCTAAAACTTCTCTATTTATAGAAAATCCCAAGCGGAAAGCACAGAGAGAAGAAAGAAGAGTCACTTCACAGGAGAGTGCTTGAAGAACATGAATTTTTAATATCAATTTCTAAATGAACAACTTAAATGATGTTTCAGGTGGAAAAGACCAGCAGGATCTGTGGGCAGAATCTATTAACCTTCTGTTGTATTTGAGAGACAGCTCCTTACGGCTTAGGGCTTTTTTATTATTATGTTATTTAAAAGTCAGATTGTGTAAAATCAAGGCAGACACTTCCCCAGATTGCTCCTACTATGTGTAAAATTCAAACTATAAAGAATAACAAATATTTTCTATTTTTAGAAAATCCAAAGGTTAAAAAAAATTTAAAATGGGTCTTCCCTGCAATGAAGAGAACACAGTAGGAAGATTTCTGCTCTGCTCAATAAAATCACCTTTTAAACAAAATCCATCTTTGTCACTCAGATATTAAAGATTTGATGTAGACCTTACAATTACCAGCAAGTTGCGCTTGTGCCGTGAACTGCACAAATACACTCATATGCTCTATGAAGCCAATATCCAGCAAGAGGCTTATTTTCAGGAATGAGTACTGCCTGAATTAACCTTTGCAGTACATCCCAATTTTTTTCATCTGCATTTGCTGACAGCAACAGATAAGTAACACACCTCAACAGAGCACATCAGCTATTTAAAGACTAAGTAAACACCCTGAATAAGAGAAATAACAGAGAAGGACAAACGACCTCTAGCATTCCTGCTATGAGCTGGCATTTAGGGAACATTCGAATACAGTGGCAGATGCAACGCACGTATAAACTCATCAGCAAGACATAAAGGCTGTTGGCTGTACTGCCACATCTTTCCAGTGGGCATGCAACATGGTCACAATTCACTTCCTTGCATCAACAAATCTCAGAAGAGATGCAAAACATTATCTGCAGATAAGGAGCCAACTCATTCTCTTCACTGCAGAAGAGATCATTACACAGTGCTCTTCTCCAACAGACTCAAAGAAATAGAAACGGAACTGGAAACAAGGCCACATGAGCTGATACAAAGAACAGTGTAACCCTTCAAATTTAAACAAAGAGTTTCAATAAGCAAGAGACATAAGTCGTAGGAAGAAGCTGTTCTGTAAAAACAAAGCATAGACGAAAGGAGAAAGTGACAGTTGTTAATACTGCTTCTCCACTTTGTTCTCTACAGAGAAGGCTGAACTGAAACCAACACTTAAGCTTTCATAAACAGGTAAATGAGGATGAACTAGGCCAAGGACAGACTTATTTAAGATAAAATAGATACATTAGAAGTGGCAAAATCCCACAAATATTTTCCCTGCAAGTTGCTAAGGAAGTAATAAGAGTAAGAATCTTACAAACATCAGAATAATTCTAACTGGAGATGGTAAAAAGCAGTACTTCATACTTAAAGAAAGAGGATGCAAGAAAATATATCCCATAACATACAAACAATTCTATGATTCTATGATAACTTATTTTGTAAGAATATCAAAGTATAAAAAAAATAGCAAAGTAAAATAAAACTAAACAAGATCAACCAAATTGTTATTAAACTCACAATTTTGTTAATGAAATCAGCTAAGAGGATAAGGAAAAGCAGTGTCTGATTTGTTTATTGTAACTTAATGCCATCTCATAGAACATCCACATAAGAAAGCTGAAGAAAACAGCATCAACGTGAAAACAAAGACTCAATGTAATAGTATTACAAACGGCAAATTCACCTCGAGAGACTTAACCACTTCTTATGTGATGACAGAGAGGGAAAAATTCTGTCATTAACTGCCTCAGCTAGAAGAAAACTTGTGTCCAGTCAGGGATACAGTATTACAGAAAAATGATAAAACTGGAGAAGAGAAAGAAGGAAGAGGACTCACAAATGTAGAAAGAACCTAACTGCATTCCTCTAGAGAAATTCCTCCAACAGAACATTTATTAAGAATGGACAGAAGGAGATCAGTCTCAAACAAGAGAAGGAATCAACTTGGCTTGCAAGAGACTGTCATGGACAGATCAAAACTTCCAAGGACTTGACAGAAGTGTTAAAATTTGTGCCTACCAGATACCTAGAGTGAAGGCAGGAACACTTGCACTGTTCATCCCATCGCTAGCTGAAATTCCCCAGCCTACGTTTTTACAGTCAACTCAATCAAAGAGCCGTGACTCTATCCCTTGCTGAAGCTACTAACTTACCATGGGTTTCACTGCTCCCCAGGCAGTCTGGAAGTATGCACAAGTCAAAGTAATTACTATAGCTGCCTTAAAACATTCTGAGTATGGATTTGGTACACAAATATTTACAAATCAGCTGTTATTATAGGTTGCTTATGTTTGATTTGAAGACAACTTTTACTTGAACAGTAGCAATGTTAGTTTCCACACTTTGTCTTACCCATCATTTATAAAATTGTCTAAGGTGCACTTGCAGCATGGAGAAAAAAATAAAAATATAGGTTATGAAATGGAAAAACAAAACACAACTCAAACTAAATAAATAGAAATAAATAAATATGACTACAAGTTACATCTATGCATTTCCTCTACTCTGTAGGAAGTCAGGTAGCCCAAATACATCTAAAAATGGAAGAACAAGAGACAGTATTTTTAATAACTATACTGAAGAAATTAAACACACTAAAACTAAACTAGACATACAGTAAGATGAACACAAGAAAAAAATGAAGTAGAAAGTCTAACAGAAGAGAGTGAAATAAATGTTCTGACAGTATTTACATTCACTTTTTATCTTAAGCACAAGGAAAATTAACTACATATTTATCTCTTACATTCAGAACTGACCTTAGATGTACACTGTATGTATGGTTCCCCTTCAGGCTTTAATCCAATTATCTAAATGACAGAAAGTTAAAATATTTAGAGACCTTCTTCCCCTCTCCGATTTTGCATACAAAATTCAATCTTTCTCCCATTTAATACGACAGAATTGATACAGGGAGCAAACTTGTCCAGTATTATTTTTATGAAGCAGAATTTTAGACTAGAACCAAGATGTATTGTTAAGCCAAAGCTCAAACTGTTAGTGGGCACCGAAGGACTATTTTCTTATTTTGCATTAAGCATGTAACATTAATGGCTCAAACCAACTAGCAGTACAAGAAACACAGAACATCACTGAAAAGTCGAACAGTTATTCATTCATTCAGTAAAGTTTACATCAACTTGCAAAATTTAGGAATAACAGAATCCATAATATTTTAATGACATTTCTAGCATGCAGGCATGAAGTAAAACACACTGCAGAGCATTTTAGAATCTGTTACATACAACAGTAAGCAAAACCAGAAGAGAATTTTATTCTTTAATGGGATATTCAGATATTTTGATACAATTAGTCAAAGCCAATATTTTTAAGTATTAGAATGCTCAAAACCCCCGCTTCATTTTACTCTCTGAAACACATGAATTACTAGACATCTCAGTGAATTATACTATTCCAGAAATATGAATATCCTGAGAAGTACATTGAACACGTATTTCAGACCTTTGCAACAGTGATTTTTCACATAGTGTTAGTTGGGAACCTCTGTACTAAAATGAAATTAAAAAAAAAAGTAGGCACTTACTCTATTCATTTTCACAAGCACGCACGGAGTTCCTTTCGAATAGCCAAAGGTCTTGTCTTCCTTTCCAGAGCATTCTCCAAGCTCAGAGAGGTTGAATCGACATGCCTTTTTAGAAGCAACATCATTCTGATCAAAAACCTTTCCTGGTGTACAGTTTATATTTTGGGATTGCTTAGAATCATCATATGCTACAAAACATAAAAATGGTTTTTAAACCAATGGCTCAAAGCATACAAGTAGGCAAAAATTGCAGAAAGTCTATATAAACAGCTGATTTACAGTTGTTATTTATCTAGGAGTTTTCTTAAAGAATTATTTTCAAAGAACTATGTCTCTCATTTTCAACTTAAAGGCCTACTTTTTCAAAGCTTATCAGAAAGTGGCATTGTAGTCAAATGGAAGAATACAGAGTATTACAAAAGAAATAACGTCCTGCTTTTAGGATCGTATCGGTAATCATTGTCCTGTACGTCATTCTAAACTAATAACGTATCACAATGTAAATAAATTTTTACCTGGAAGCTGAACAAATTTTCCCTTTTTTTTTTTCTTTTTAAATAAACACACAAGAAAGCTTCAAGTATTTAATAGCTAATATTAAACTGCCTCTATGTTTACATCAGGTAGTGTAACTGATGTTACAGTAACATCTCAAGTTATTCTTGCTTCTGTTTCACAAGTACTCGGATCACATTGTCACAAATGCTCATCTGTTCATCACTTAACACATTTTGTTTGGTGTTTTTTTCTGCCCCCTATAGCTAAGCATAAAGCAAAATGGAAACAGGGTAATAATGTTCATCCTTGGCCTCAAAGCCCCAAACCCACTGAACTGCAGGAGAGGCAGGTCAGCATCAAACGTAGAACTCTTCCTAGAAAACCTCCCCAGAGCTCTGAAAGAAAAGCCTGCTCACAGAAGCTTTCTGATGGCACCAGAATTATCAATCCTGATAGATTCGAGCACTGCTTGTGTATCTAACAAAACACCTAACACAAAAAGGTGCAATTCTACAGAACCTCTTCAATTCTGACTTAAAACTTTTGAGAAGCTCAGTTTTCCTGTCAAATACAGGTTTGTTTTGTTTGTTTGTTTTCACCTTTTTCAGTGAAGTATATACTTTAATAACATATTTGTCTAGAGTAAGCCTGAACTTGCATCAATTTTCTTTAGCAACTATTAACTGCAAGTGAAAACGGAAACTCGTGTACCCAGCATTGAGACTTGGGTAGCTGCCAGTAACTTACTTTCAAGAAATTTTCTGAGTGTAGAAACATATTCCGCATATGACTGAGCATCACTCTTGTTAAAGCAAAATTCCAGTGCAGTGTCTGGCTTTGGTGAGATCATAAGCCCTTAAAAAGAAAAAGTACAAGAACTAAACAACTTCTCATCCCTGTGTCACTGTAACATACTCAAAACTCATATTCATCTACTGAAAAATTTCGAGGTGTAAAGAAACACCACTGTCACCCCTGTATTCCACAGAACTGAAAGCAGTTTGTGTTTCAGGTCATTTAAAGTTTCAGTTGTATTAAAAATCAACATTACTCTACGTGAATTAAGACTTGAAATCAATCCAACGCAACTGCAATTCACAAACCAAACCCAATTGATTAGAAATAGCAAAATCAGAAGCTTAAATCACTTTCAAGTAATTGCACTGATTCACTTCACATTTTCAATATTCTGCAAATTAAACTAATAAAAAAAATCAAAAAACAGCCAAAGCTGCACTCAGAAAGCCTCCGGTTAAAATTATGCACCAAAGCCTTAGGCAACATAGAATGAAGCAGGATCGTATTTATCTCATAGGCACCCACAAGAAACAAAGCTTTTTTTTAAAAAAACAAAAACAAAAAAACTTTATGATGCATAAAGATGGCTTGCAAGTTTTCCCAAACAAAACAAATCAAGTTAGTTGCTCCTTTTCTCCCTCTCCTCAAAGAGGAATCAGATATAGTCTGCTTCACGGAGAATACCAGGTGTGGGTAAGCCACCACGCGCGTGTCACTGGGCAGGAGCACGGCTGTGCTGCCCATGGTGTGGGTGAGCCGCCCGGCAGCCGCTCGCACGGGGCCCTGCAGCGGTCAGGGCTGCTCCCAGCCGCGTTACAGCAGTGCTGCCGGCCCCCATCTGCCGCCCCTGGCTGGCTGCTGGTGCCACTGCTGGAACGGGAACTGTCTGCAGGCTGGGCCAGGACTAGCAGGAGAATGGCTGCAGCACGCTGAAAACAGGCTTCATGTCGGAGGGTGAAAGAGGCAGACACTGATGTGGAGTCTGGCCTCTTGAGAGAGCAGAACTGTCCTTCCCCGGATATGGGTAAAGGAAGGTACAGGGGTAAATCTTAGGGACTGTTTTGCAGCAGGTGAAAGCAACACGAGGTCATGCAGGTACCTCTCTGCTAATGCACACAGACCAGCAGCAGCAGGATCATGCTGCATGAGAAGCTGCAGAGATTCCATCTGTTCACAAGGAGAGCATATGACTGACTGCTGCATTTACAGTGCCTTCCAGTAACTCTTATTTAATCTAAATAATTGGAACAGATAAAAAATGCATTTGCAACTAACAGCTGAGTGACCATGTATCCATCTCTTAGTTGTAGCTGAGACCTAAGACTGCAGTTTCACCAAAAAAAGAGTTTGTTTGGTCTTAATAATTTAATTTGCTTCTGGATTAGAATATCAAAATGGTTTAATCAATGTCAAATTTGGCACAACAGAAGCAATACAACTGTAGCAGGGACTAATTGCATCTGCCTAGGATGCCATGTAGCTTCCTATCATCTGACAAAACTAATTAAAGCAAGATTCCCAAGTGGATAAAAGCTTAAGGCAGAAAACTTATCTCCCAGAATTAAAAAATAAAACCAGGCCTTCTTTATACAAAATAAAGATTTAAGAAGACAACACTGCAGTGGAAAGAAATAGTTGGAGAAGTTGTCTTAACGAAGGATTCTTTGTCCAGCAGCACAGTTAATCACTCGGTAAGCTTTTGGAAAGCATACAGCAAGTGCAATCAGGCAGCCCAGGCCTGTGACGGATTCACCTACAGAAATGACCAGGCTTCTTGTGTGATGGCAGAAATTACTACAAATACTTTAAACTGGGAAATAAAAAGACATACATTATAAATTTATCACAGACAAACATCTTTTAGATTCTGAAATTATGCATAAAGTTTAATCACTTCTTTACTCTCATTTTCGGTAGGATACCAAAAAAATATCAAATTCTCCATTCTACATTAGCAGCAGTTACATTGTTTCCAGGAAAGCCACAACTAAATGCCTCTGACTGACACAAAAAATTAAAAATGTCACTTTTGACTGCCAATTATTTTGCACCATTAGTCATCTTCAGATCTCCAGACTGAACTGGGATTCAACAAAATACCAGGTAACTAGCAACAGGGCTGCAAAGTCACTTAAGGAGTTTGTGGGGAGAAAAGATTGTTATTATATATATATACACAACTGCACTGTAAATGAAAGACTTGGATTCTGTTTTTCAAAGCGAATATGACAACATAACTAAACTAGTCATCAACGAATGAAACAGTAATTTGAAGAGACTCCTTGCTTCAGGGGAACTTCAAAAATATCCTAAGAGGAAGGGACTGCTCCAATTCTAGTACGCCACCGTCTGCCTAGAGACTACGATGGGAAGTCTGCAGAAAAAGCTATTTGAAGAAAGACTGAAGCATAGCCCATGAGAGATGCAGGATATGGAACCTTCTAGGAGGAACAGAATTAGCAACATCAACACAGGATCATAGCTAGGACTGTAACAGAGATTGTACTCCCTACAATTCCAAGAGAGATTTTCTTCAAAAATGTTTTAAAATCATCTGGATTTGATTGATATTATTATATCCCAGTGCACATTGCAAGCCAAATACCAATTATAAGACAAATCAATCTGTGAGATTTCCAAATATGTTGAATATAAGTAAAACCTTTAACCTACGCCATCCAGGTTTTGTGTGCAGATTTTTTTTTTAATAAATTAAAGTTTTACAGCCAGGAACATGACATGTTTCGCTGCAAGTGAAAAATGACACAGTTAAGACAAAACATTAAAACAGAGGTAAGCAATTTCATTGTCTTTAATTATTCATACATAAAGTTTATCATCAATAAAAAAATAAATTCAGAAATGTTTTAGGAATGCCTACATTAAAAACTATTTGTGGGATAGATACTTCTTTAAAAAAAACCATCCTCTATGCCATTTCAAAACAATGGAAAATTAATAACCCAGACTCTAAGAGAGAAAATTTCACTAAGTTTAGCATTGAGTCATAGCTACCCACAGCTCCGTTTGCTACCAATGCTCTGACTGCCACAGAGGAAATGGGAAGAAGAAATGGTCTTTTTGTAAACTGAACAGGTCATTTTTTTGCTCTTCATTCAAGAATTTCACCCATTCTTAGCTTTTGAAAGCTGTACAGATCCTCGAGAATTCCTTATGGTAAGAGGACACCTGTCAGAGATGGCCTGAATACCACATCAAAGCAAATTCTGTTCGGAATCCCGAGAGATTTGTCACACAGGCCCAGCTGCAACTTGCTCACACAAAGATCACTGTTTCATCTTAAATTCTATCGCAGTTGCAAGATGCTGGTTAATTTTGTGTTTTGAGATCAAAAAAGGAAAAAGTAATTTAATAACATAATCTAACTTTCACCGAGGTATTAATATTGCACAGCAATTTAGCTTGTTGTTGATGATGTTTTTATATAAATTTGGTCCCTGAGCCAAATTATAAGGTTTGAGAGAACTTATCAAATTTTCAGGAGGCCCAATCATTTAAATTACATATACAAATCAAACACTTATACCTTCACAACAAACAGTATGTAGAAAACACTAATTTTTTTAGTATAAAGTAAAAGCAGTTTTTATATCTCTCACAGTGCAAGCCCTTTCTTTTCCCCCAGCACAAAAATACACCAAAATAGAGCCTAGAACAATAGATTTCTCTGTGATATATTTAAACTAACCAAAGAAACACCACCACTTATTATTCATTTTCAGTTGTGCAGACTTACTTTTCTGTCACATTTAGCTCCTTGAACCAGCCCACAGCAGGAAGACACCACTCCTCGGGGCAGCACGTAGTACAGGGGCATCACCACAAAGCTGCCCTCCCCCATTTCCAGTGGATCCCTACATAACAGGTCAACCACCTCTGGAATCCACAGACATTCCATGTTGGTTGAATGCTATCTAATATTAAAACTCTGGAAATGCCTTCCCATTGCAGTCTTTACTCTGGAGCAGATTCTCCCCATAATAAAGCCTTCCTGTACTTTCTTCAACTATCACATACTTAGCACAGGCGGCCTTCCACCTGACCCAGCAGAACTGGTTTAAAGCACCTCTAAAGCAATTTGGTCAGATGATAATCCCACTTTTACAACAGAATACTGTACAGATGTGAAGGGAAAATTGCAGTCTAAACATATGACAAATTCAACTGAAGAGATGTTCGAGAAGCAGCAGCAAAAGGCAGCACGTATGTCCAAAGAGGTGCTGACTGCATTCCTGCTGTGCACAACTTGCCTCACACCAAGTTTGTCCTTTGAAACTTGTAAGTAACTGAACAATTTCTCATAGGTAGTTCCTACTTAAAACAAAGTCATAAGTAAAGCCAGAACCAGGTTTAGAAAAGATAAATACACTGTTACCTGGACTAGAAATCCGGTCACGGTATTTTGGAATGTCGCTGCTCAGCGTCTGAAGCATAACCCACATTGTGAACGTGAAGAGTGCTGCTAGGAAGCCATAAAATACCAGATAGAATAGCAAGATCAAACCTGTAAAGAAAAGCTAAAATTATCATCTTTGTTTCAGATGGTTCCATTATCTATCTTGAAAATCAAAATAGGAAATAAGCAATACAATGCTCGATTTCTTGTTGGTGTTTTTTCCACTAGACCCTTGCCACTCCCAATGGGAGCTAAAAACCAATGTGTCCCTGGTGTACATGCATGTTGCTCAGAGCTGGAAAGCTCTCTTCATGCTTTCTGGCTTTCAAAATTCACAGGGTAAGATCTGGCGTTTTGGCATCTATCTTTATTTTTAAGAGAGAAGCACTAGAAACCACACTGGGCCATGCCGAGAAGCTGACAAAGATGACAAAGCAAGCCACTCCAGTTGCATTTGTTTAAGGGAAGGACTGATTTACAGCTGGGAAGGAAGGGGTGGTGGGGAAGAGGAAAGAGCTGGACGAAAAGACACAATTGTTACACTGTATCAGGAACAAGAAGTAGCAAGGGATGGGTGATCCAACAGCACACTGGATATTGGAGAGCACTCCACACAACACAGCCCTCATTCACACACACTTCCTGTTACAAGAGACTTCTCAAGGTGAAATCCTTTCCGCAGCGTGGATCTGAGAGCACACCCGGCCTTCTGTTCAGACTTTCCGTAAGCCTTTGCCTAGCACATCCACCTGCCATACACATCTATGTGAGGGAGCCAGCAGCGTCCCTGGGATTCACCAATTACCGGGGCACTACCAGCTCCCATGTGGCAATCCCTTGAGAAAGGGCTCCTCACACCCTGAGAGCACAGCGCAGGGAAACTGCCTAGTACAGCACTGCACCCCCGATCAGTTAGCTCCAACAAACTGCTAAGTGAGAACACACTGTAGGAAATCAGCTAGAGAATTATGATGATCAAGAATCCTTTTTTTTTTCTTTTTTTTCCTTTCCCTTTTTTTTCTCCCTCCCCATTTTTCACTGTGCATATGTGACTGAAGATGAAACATGTATACTGTCCTTAGTAAAACACAGGTAAGAGTCTACATAAATTGTTCTATGAGTTATACAATACTAACCTAAAAAAGAGCATGTGATTCTGTTCTAAGACTCATAACTTGGGACTCACTGACACATACGCCTTGTCACAAAGACTGGGAGCTATACAGGTATTGAGGAATTCAGATGCTTGCAGAAAGCCAAGTATAGAAACGCATCTTCAAAACCTTTAGAATCTAAAACCATAACTGAGCAATAACACAAATTCACTTCTAAGCAAATATTCTAGCAGTAAGGCTGCTATCGGGAAGCCGAAGACACGTAACACATCAAAATCATTACCCAGCATTCCATCACTGACACTCGATTATGAGAGACTCAAGAGCAGTATTTCCATCTTCCACAGAAAAGGAAAAAGTAAAATGACAGCACCCAGTGATGGTGCTGTCCACAGAGGATGACAGACAGAAGCCTAAGCCCTGGCTCCTGTCCCAGACATTGCTTGCCTTTTGCCACCAGTAGACCACAACTGCTGGAGGTGCAAGTACCTGCATGACTTCTCCTGAAAGGATTCAGTGCATGTATACTAAAATAACGAGGTGGTTCACAAATTATTGTTACTGTAACAGGAGTTCCCTGCAACAACCAGCTGAACATTACTGGAAATTGATTTGATTTTAGTTTTCAATTTCACATGCTGAGAAAGTTGCTTACTAATCTGCAATGATATGAAAGCAATCAGCTAGTCCAGATACATTTGGGAACTACTGCTACGTAACACACAACACAGCAATTTGAAGTTAGGTAGCAAAGTACCTGAAACAATAAGGGAACAGTGTTGTTTTGCACTGAACGAGCTTGACATCTATTACAAAATATTTCTAAGGCTATTTAGAAGCTGAAAAGAGCACATAAAGCAAGCAGTATAAATCCTAACCAACAAAAGCCATTACAGAAGCTACACCTCTATTTGGGACACCAGCAACCGGGTTTCCCTATAAGCTTTACAGTTGTGCCAACCGGATCCAAAATGGAGCAGTGATCTCCTGAGAAATACTCAATGTACTTCAGGTACCACAAAACAAAGAAACAAAATCTTTGGTCAGCTCTCGTTTTGATCTATATGCATTAATGAATTCTTGAATACGCTTTTATTGAACCATTTTTGAAAATACACTTTCCAAGATCCATCAATCAGTTCCAATGGCACAGAAAAGTTTGACACTGAAGACAACACGAGCACCTCCTGCAGCAACTATCATAACAGCAAAAAAAAAAGGGGGGAGAGGGGATTTATTTTTCCACTGAGCTGTCTCAGAATACCTCTGTATTTGAGTCTCCAAAAGATGGTGCCTAAGCTCACTGAAAACAAAGATCCCCACCCGCTGGTCTGTTACCAATGCACATGGCAGCAGCACAGCACAGCAGTGCCCTTGAAGCAGGCATGGCCTCAGGGTACTGCTGCCTTGGGCCAGCTCTCCTGGCCCCTGCAGCACTGCCCCTGGCCACTCTGAAGCGCTCTGGGCAGTGCCCCAGGCCTGTACCAGAGGGCACAGGACTGCTGGCGTCCCCTCCCCAGACCGGAGCCATAAACCCAGGTGCGGGGGGGTCCCTGGGGCCCTCATGCTCCCAGAGGGAAGGCGAGAGGGGCCCCATGCCTGAAGCACGGCGGTTGTGAGCAGCCCCTTGCTGCGTCCTGCACCCACCAGGCACAGCAGTAACGGGGCAAGGAAGACCCCATTTCTTTTCATGGCTCCAACAACACCACCAGTCCCTCCCAGTACAGCAAAGCACAGGCACGCACACAGAAAAGACCTCCTTTTAATCTTTAATATAGCCTGTAAGAGCACTGCAGAACACTGTCCGTTAGAATAAACTACCTGATTTATGCTCCTTTAACACATTAAAAAAGGGAAGGGTGGAGAAGAAAAAAATGCTCTACAACTTCCAATGGCACCAAACTAATTAAGCTGCACTTTGTGAGCCCATTAGTATTAATTATCCCAAGCTAATCACAATGAACAAGCCATAACCTGTCAAGAAGCTCAGCCAAAATAACGTCCCATAATGCTAGGCTTCTTGTCAGGAAAGGAGATCTGCCCAGCTAACAGGAGAAAGCACTCCCCCACGGTCACCCCAAACACTGCACCGAACACAGCTCACTGGGGAGCTAGAACTGCCACTCGCTGCACCAAACCCTTCAAGTCTCTCACCAGGGAGCACTAAAACTGATGCACAGAGAGAACTACAAGCATCAAACCTGAATTCTGCAGTACTGGAAAACTGCTCTTTCTGAACCAACATCCTGGTGCCATCCTTAGCTGGAGTTCATTTGCAAGAATCAAAGCACTTCTCCACTGTGCAAATCAGAATATCTGACTCTGGTAAGGGCCAAGGTATCAGATGCCTGGCCATGATTTCCATGACAAATACAAGTTTTCCAAGCTTTATATGGCAGAAGCAATGAACAGCTTGTCAACCTGGCATAAGCCAGGCTGGCAAACCTGCCTGTACGTCATACACAGGTAGATATCTACACGTATCAATATAAGCACGCTCACAACAGACCTTGAAGCAACTACACAACATCACCTGCATCAATGACAATGAAATGTTGTCTTTAGGGTTGACATGCTGCACAAACTTCTCACCTGCGTGATAGTTCTTCAGCAGCTTCGACTAGCGGAGTGACAGAAGGCAAGTACTGCTCCCAGTGGCAGCCCCCAACATGAGGGCGGCCTCTTGTCCACCTGCGGATGTATTTCTGTGCTTTACACCAACACATCCACACAGATCAGACTACTCATGTTTCACCCCAACAGCCTAAACACTTGAGAATTACTGTTCTCTCCATTCCGGGGGTGGCAGGGAGAAGGAGAATTAGAAAGAGGGCAGCAAGACTGCAGGAAGAATTAAAACCTTGGCCCTGTGTTACAGTTTACATCACAATAAACCAAGAATCTAGATATAATACAGGACCACTTCAAGAGACAATAAAGATTAGCAAGTGCCACATTTGCAGAGAATCGCAAAAGCCAGTCATGGCTTTAAGTGTCATGATCAAGCATTTGTAACGCACACCAGAGCTTACTGATACCTGCAGCAGGAAGGCTTGCTTTCTTCAGAGCTATCTGTGTCACAGAAAAGAAGATGGTTCACTGATTTATCAAATATTTATTTCTTACAATAGGCAGCATCATGGGAAAGTTAAGTAAGATTTTGACTGCAGTCTTGCTCCTGGCTGTGAAGGAATTTTTAATTGCCCACCCACCCTGACAGAAAAGCAGCACCGTCCCTCTCTGATTCGCTATTTGGGCATACAAATGTTTCTGCTGCAATGATAGATGGTGATTCCAGCACGCTGAACATGATGCTGCCTGTGAAAAAAGCTATTTCCCACCCAAATCTTTCTTAAAGACTGATAAAGAACAAGGAAGAACCAGGTCAGAAAAGCAGCTAAAACTTTGACAGCACTGTATGTCCCAGCAAGAACACAGTGAAAACTACACAAAGCAAATCCGGATCTTCTGGTTTTTGGTGTTTTTACTTGTTCTGTTTCTTCATTTCATGCACATATCTGTGCACCAACGAATATCACTAAGCATTCAAGACTGACCAGTAGGCCAGAATTCATGTGCAGCCCAAGACGCCATCTCTACCTTGAACACCCCGACAGGACGGGCTCTACAGGAAGGCCCGGCCAGGCTTGGTGTAATGTCGTGTGGCCGCAAGGGAAGCGCCGCTGGAGCCCAGCACTGATCTCAGCCGGTGTTCTTGCCGTGACCCCAGGCAGGCACAGCACCTTGCTGTTACACAGATACCCACCTTCCGCCCTTAAAGGAAGGACCCTACGGCAGCGCTCTAAGTTCTCCTTGCCCTACCCAATTACACCCTGCACAGAACTTCAGGACCGATCCTCCCTCTCTTTATGTCTTTGGGGACTACAGGTGTTCTGCTGCAGAGAACTCCACAGACTTAAGCCATCCATTGCTTATTTCCAACATGTTCTACATCCACATAAAGCAGGAAGCTGACTTGCAGTCAGAACTTTGATCAGCCTCTGGGACTGCCTCTGACCAGGGCAACACATACACATGCTGCAAACAGTTATTTAACAATTTCTCCACCACTTCTGTCTTATTTCTGTGAAGAATCTGTCTTGAGACAAAGACAACAAGCCAGGAAGAATCAGAGCCAGCTGAATTCTTGCCACGCTGCCCCTGGAGACACGGGGCTGGCAGCACAGCAGCCAGAGCTCCTCCTGCTCCCAGGAGCGCAGCAGGGGGAGAACCACCAGAGCAGAGGGACTGCTGCAGCTCCTGCCGCCATGCGACAGCACAACACTGCGTATGCCTTGCTGGCAGAGTCACTCAGCGAGTGCTCTGCAATTGAAAGCCAAACAAAAAACCACCCAACTTTGTGGACGCTTTTGAGACCAAGACATGAAATCCTGAAATCCCCAAAATACACACCACCCTCCAGCACACGCACAAATTTTGATGTACTTAATATATGCAAATAAATAATTTAAATAAGCACAATACATTACTTGCAAAATGCCAGGACAAACAAATATTGACAAAAATCCACACTGACAGTTTGCAGTGTTGTTGAAAGGTGCACCTCCTGTGCACCTAAAGAAAAGTCAGGACACGAACCACATGTCAATCACCTAAACTATTAAGAAAGCTAATTAAGTACAACTATTTAAACTGCTATCTAAGCCTGTATGTGCTTTCTGGATGCGGAAAAATCTTTTGTCAAGGGAGGTGGCAGTGAAACAATGTAGCACTAACTTGGTGGGTAATTAAGTTGCCACCGCTTCAAGATTGGCCTTGGACCAGCACAGACCGGCAACATTGTGATTTATCCCTTGGGTTTACACAGAAGAGGCTGTTCCGGCATCGCTTGTCCTGCCCTCGAGCGGAGCGGTGCCGCAGCCCTCGTGCCGGCAGAGGCACGGACCCTGCGCACGGCGGAAGCCGCCCGCGCCGAGACCGCCGGCAGAGTGGAAATTTCCTCTCCTTGCTATGCAAGCGGCACAGCGGCTCCGAGCGCTTATTTCCATCTGAATGGAGGGAGCCCGGGCCGGGGCCAGGCCCACCCGCCGGCCCCAGGCTCCGCCCCGCGCCGCAGCAGTGACTGGCGGGGCGGGGTCACGCCGCTCCGTGCGGCTCCGCGAGCGCGGCCGGGGGCAGCGCGGGGCTGGGAGGGGCGCCGCGTTACTGCGCTCGGTAAACAGATCCCGCGAGGGCTGGAGCAACATCCCCACACCGAGCGTTTGTGCAAGTGTCCGACGTGAGAAAACACGCTCGGAAAACCCAAATATTTGTCCTGCAGGCAGCGGGGCGACGCCAGCGGCCGGCGGCGGCGGGGAGCCCCGAGTGCCG